>VWYO01013233.1:163096-178316 GCA_013400275.1 Rhadina sibilatrix | reverse complement strand
CAACAGGGTGTCAGGTTGTATCTAACACTCTGTCAAGATTTCTAGGATTGTTGTTTGTTTGCTCTTTTTTTGTACTACTACATTTGTATTTTTTAAATATTCCTAGTAAAAAACTGTTATACCTATTCCCATGCCTTTGCCTGAAAGCCCTTAATTACAAAATTATAATAATTTGGAGGGGGTGAGGGGTTTACATTCTCCATTCCAAGGGAAACTCCAGCTTTCCCTGTCAGATACCTGTCTTTCCAAACCATGACACTCTTCAATATTCCTTATAATTGCTTTCCTTGCCGTGCTGTCAATATTTATCTGAAACAAAAACGGGAAAGCCAGTTCAGTTCTGACTCCTTGGATTAGTGGAGGTCAAGAGCAGTGGTAAAGTCTCTTTTGTTGGGCCTGTATGCAGAATATGGGCCCAAGGCTCCAAATATGAGGGAGTTTAGCAGAATGAGTTTGGTTAAGAATAAGAGAACAGGGACAATTTCAGGCAGGAGTTGTCCTGTGGACATTGTTTAAAAGGAGAGGCTGTAGTGGAAGGAGTAGCTGAAAGTTGCTGGTGTCCAACTCTGCTTTCCTCTGCTAAGAATTGTTCCTAAAGCTACAGTTAGATTCCAGAAAAACCCTGAATTCTGATGAGTCCAAGTGCCTGGAGGTGCACAGTACCAGTGGAAAAAAAAAAATACACAAAAACTGTTACGACCTGAGATGAAATTGAGCCTATATATCAACCTTGTTTAGGAAAAGTTTTAGTTACTCGAGTTTTCCTGCTGCAATTCATTGTTTGTTGCAGATAAGCTGAAGCTCTGCAGGTGTGTAACAAGAAATGTCTGGTGGTCAGCAGAAACACTAGATAAAAGGAACCTTTGATAATCTATCAGCTCATGATGAGTTCCATTGGTTTGCTTTCAGCTTGATCTTGTCTGTTGGTGTGGAGACCTCTACAGATTTGGTTGGTGCTGATGTCTTTCCTGGGTTGAGATCTTCCTCTTCCATAGGAGTCATTTGAGTGGCCCCTTTTTAAATGCTGTTGTAATTTGAATATAAATTTTTTTTCATATCCTCATGAGCATTTAGTTTTTTAGAGTGGTACACAGTTCCTGTGTTAATAGTGAGCATCAAGAAAATGTGAGATTGGGGTGTCCTGAAGCTCCAGAAACTGGACGGCCAATAGCAAGATTCAAATGCACATTATTTTAGAAAAAAATGCACAGCGTATTTATAACTGTCTTGATTTAAGCCCTTACATTTGATTAATGAATTTGTGGTTGGCAGTACTGACATTTTTCTTTTGGAATTGCAAATGTCTTGCTGAGTTCCCTATAGCTGCACATACTAAAAATAAAAACAGAAAGGGACAAGAATGCATTGTCGTGCCAATTGACATTTAAAACCAACAGAGGGAACTTTAAAATTTTCTCAAGATTTGGATTAGAGGGAGTGGTTTAGTCATTTAAAGAGCAGCTGCTCAGCCAACATTTGGAAATCCAGCTGGTTTGGGTTTGGCTTCTCCTCCAGTGCCAGCAGGGAGGGTGCATTTTGAGACTCTATAATAATTTCACTGGTACACATAAACCAGAAAATAATGTAGCATGATTCTTTAATTATATCAGCCTGCCAGAAGCAGTGACAATAAAAGCCAGCATTGGCTTTAGTTTTTGCAAGGAGAGTAATAAGCAGGAATGTTTAAAGGTCATAGGACATGTCTAGCTGAGCAGGAATGACTGTTTTCTACAGCCACTTGTCAGGGGGAAAAAATCAGATACTTTATATATAAAATTACTGTTTACCTTAACAAAAAGAAAAAAAAAAAAAGCGCAACATGTCTTGGAATCTTTCAAAGGGGACAGCACTGGGTAGAGTTTTTACTTCACTGAGTTATATTTACTTTTGCAAAGACCAGACTGAGGTAGATGGATAGATACAGATATATGTAGCAATGGCATAATCCAAAATAGAGTGAAGTGACATCAGTGGCCTCTGGATCTGATGTTAAAAAGAAAAAAAGAAGATAAAAGATCCAAGAACTTGGTTCCTAACTGAGTTGTGCATTTTGCTTGTGTTCTTGTTGGATGTAGTTGAAAGATTTGCCTATAGATGAGATGTAGATTCAAATACTAAAAATTCTGTGTGGAAAAAAGTTTGGGGGGAGGATGCTGGGAAGTTTTTACTCCCTTTGGTACAAGAGGAGCCAGGCATTTGTTGTTGGTCTGCTGTGTGATACTTTCAGCACTTCTATAAAATAAAGAGCTCATGATGTTGTAGTCACCTCGTTACGAGCCTGGGGTTGGATGTAACTTGTTAAGAGCTTCCTCGCCATGGAAATCCTTTTCCTCTGCAATGTTATCTTATCAGCTTCGCAGGCAAGCCAGAATTCTATGTTTTCATCACTGTGTTCTGCCTTCAAGTAGATCTTGTAGATCATAGGCCCATCTGTAAGTATTTCAGAAGCCAAATTTATATTGCCTGTCTATATGCATTACCTTTAGACTGCTTTGCAAGCAATAGGGACATTTACAAAGCAGTCTAATTCTTGATTGAACCTTGTAAATATTAGTAGATTATGTCAAAATGGGGAATTAATTTCAGTATCTCACCCCTACACTTCAACCTTCCCTTTTCCTGCACATGCAGGGCTCCCTAAAAAATCTAATCCCAGAGTAGATTTGCTAAAAAATCTAACCCTAAGGTAGGCAAACACTTTGCCCACCTTTCCTAAAGTGCTGAAAATCCACTGGGTTTAGAGTCACTGGCTTTTTATGTGAGTACACCTTTCCAATTTTGGGTGACATAAAGCTTTTAAATTAATTAAAATTCAATGCATAGTGTTTTTAAGGGTAATGAAGGCAGCATTTTAAGAAGGGCATCATCCTGACTGCTGGAAGCTAGAAGTGTTTTATTTAAAGAAACTTTCTTGCTGGTGCAGCATTCTAGCCTTTCATAATTCTGAAGATATTGAGCCTGTCATCTGGCAGGGGTGGTGATCACATATGTGCCTGCTGCTTCTGCTGTCATTTTGTCTCTTTGAACAGTTTTCTGTTGAGGAGTTTCTCCCTGTGCTGTAACATACTAGGTTGTTTCCAGTTTAAGATTTTAATGGCAAAATCTTTAGAGTTACAAATGCTGTTAATCTTCCTGCTCTTTGTAATTTTTCTGCAGTTTAAAAAGAATGCCAGTCCTCAGGGGTAATTTTTAGAGGTTTGTGCTGTGGTATGACTTTTTCATCACTATTTAAAAGTAATCTTATTCAGCCATGATGTTCTGGACTGCTGCCCATACGAGAAATTTGGGAGAGCTCAGAGTCTTGTATGAGGCAGAGGGGGATGGAGTGGGAAAACTCAGAATTGCTGCTGCATCTACAGTTCTTCCCATCCCTAAATACTGGAGCTGCCTTCCATGGCATTCCCCTGGATGGATATGCCATTATATGGTGTCTTTGATGTACACAGGATTTCCCAAGTGAACTTTGTCACTTTTTTGCTAATATAAGGTGCTGTTCAGTGCTCTAAGTGGGGATGTGTCAGATAAACCATGCCCTCCCTCATCATGTGTTTGTAAAGAAATTATGTATGATTGCAGAAATGGCAAGTTTGCAGTGGGAAAGCATTTGCAGCAAGCTATGTTTATTTACAGTGTGTTGCATGCTGGGCACGTCACAGAGTTGGTTTTCATTAGTTGTGTATAAAGCAGCATATATTATGCAGCATGAGTTATTGGTTTTGCTTTGTGGGAACTTTTCTCAATGATCCATCTGGGACACAAACACACAATTACTTACATTTACTTATTTTCAAAAGACTGGGACCACTCTAGCACTTTCCTCCAAAGACACCCTTTAGAAAAAATAGGAGGTCATTATCGCAGGATTAGTTGTGGCTCAAAGTATAAAAAAGTTAGTTACTTTGTTGAAAATCTGTCCCCTAATTTAAATATGGGCTGTATGAAACTTGCATTTTAAAAGGCTTTCCTGTGTCTCCTTGTGCTTACACAAATATTTTTCTTGCTATAACAAATGCAGTTCCATTTCAAGGTGCTCCATGTAATTCCTCTAGAAATGGCATTCACTTATTTAAACTGTGCTTAGGAGAAACACAAGGAAAGTACTGCCTTTCTAGATAGCAACTTCTTTGGAGACGGGAATCATCATAAAATTTAGGAAATAGCGATGTTTGTATTTAGTAGCAAAGTCTTCGGGGCACAAGATCTCATTGTAATATTTAAAGACCTTTAACTTTTTAGTTGACTTATCATCTGAGAGCTGAATAAGGTAAATAATGAAAGGATAATGCAACCTTAGCTGGAAGAGACTTCCGTCTCTCACCAGCTGTTTACAATGCAGCATGACACATTATTACTAACCTACACAGCCCTTGGAAGTGGCTAACACAAGATTTTACTTCCATGTTTGCTATTCTTAAGCAATAAGTTCATAAGCTCGTAGGAGTCTCCTGCCTGATTCTGGGAAAGAGCATGGAAGTAGTGAGGTGAGAGACTAAACAATTTAAGGAAAGACAAATGTTTGAGGGCAGTAGCTCCATTTAAGTGCATATAGCTTCATTTACACCAACTGATTTTCAGGCATTGCAGTTTCAGGGCAGCAATGCTGGTAACTTGGAAAAAATGCTTATGCTTATGTTAGTAAAAGAAAGGACAGGGGATATATTCGAGTGGGTGCTTTCCATTATGCGTCAGCCAAATTTGGACTAAGATCCCCTCTCGTTGAGTATTTGCTTTTTGTGGCGGCCATAATTTTGTCAACAGCTACTTAGTATCACTGGGCTTTTAAAATTTTAAATTAAAATAAAAATTTGCTTTCATATGAGTGCTGCATGATGCTTTATAGATTTCTGCTGTAGCCATTACCTACTCTGTAGCTTTTTAAAATGGTAATGAGATATAATTTATTTATAGCTTGATACGATTCCGCCTTTCTCTGAAAAAGTACATGGTGTGACTAGGGGATTATTTTCTCAGGCTTCCCTGATCAGCCTGACATGGTCAAAGAAATACAAAGTAAGAGAAGGGCTACCACTTGTTGAACTGTGGTGTCAGTAACTCCCCAGTAACTCTTGCCACTAAAAGATGTTTTTCCCCCTTGTGAGCTGTTAGCCTTCTCTCTGTAAGAACTCATAAAGCATGTGGTTATGGGGAGTGAGAATCTCTAGTTCTTTGAATGACTTTTTTTTCTCCTTACAAGCTACTTCTGAGTCATATTTGCTGTTCCTGACGCAGATAATTTTTCACCTCTGTCAGCAACAGCACTTGTATAGAAGGAGTGACAGTCTCATCTGTCTCACTGAACATCATCAGGAGAGCCATCTTATTTCCATTTCTGATTATTTGTCTTCAGCATTAATCTGTGAAGCAGAAAACCCTGTCTGATCAGGCAACTGACACAGAGGAAAACCTTTTTACCTTTCTACTTTCCTTTAAAAATCAGGAAAATATGAAGGGCAGTAAGGGAATAGGTTATTATGATCTGTATTAATGCCCCTTTAATAGCTGTTGTGCTGATAGTAAATGTCTTGCTGCACTGATTTGCAACATGATTGGATTTGCTGACGTATATTACACTGAAAAAAAAAAAAAAATCCTCCAAAAATAACTAAGGCTTTATAATAGCTGGGACTCAAAAATCTAAATTGCATTGTCCTGTGGGAGCTATTTTTCACTTCTCATACACCCTCCACTGTGAGTGGCTCCCCTCCACCACAATGCAGAAACCCTCATCCAGTAGTTGGAAAGGCTGTCTGGATTTCTGCCCCTGACTTCACTAAAATAGCACTTTCAGGGGTCATCAGGTGCTCCTCAGTACTGCCATGGGGGACGTGTCTCAGTAAATCAGTTCTGTGTCTGATCTGATACCAACTGAAGGCATTTTGGATGGAAGGACTCTCCCACCCCAATGGGACACGTCTCCCAAATTCCTGACAGTGCTTGTCCCCCACAAGTGCCCGGTGGCACCTGAGGATTTGCAGGAGCCACATGGCCACATCTCTTATGCACCACGTGAATATTCAGCATTTGCCAATAGCCTGAATTCTTTTAAATGATGGACCCAAAATATCTGGCTTTCTAATTCCTCCCAGGTCCAAATCTGGACTTAATCCAGGGGTGAGTTTGAGCCTATGCCTGCGTGACACTGAAGGAGTTCCCAGTGGGAGGTGACAGTGTGTGTCCATGTGCTGTTAAGGAAGGAGCTGCAGGTGGGTGCTTGGCTGGGGCAGCTGTGAAGGTGTTGCCCTCTTTTGCACCATCTTGACCTTACAATGAAAACCTCCACTGTGAATTTTGAGGGGTTTGTTTCTCCTACCCAGCTGCATGGGCTGCAGAACATAAGATCTCATAATCTTCTTATCCTTACTTACTTAGGACTGATCCCATTTTCTTCTGCTCTGAATATCTTACAAAGCCAACAAGCATTTGGACTCATTTTCGTAAACATAGAAAATATGTGAGTTTTGAATCTGCTGTGCTGAGCTCTGGCATTCTTAAATAAAAACTTATAATTAATACATATAAAAGTGCAATCAGTTGTAACAGTATTCCTACTTTGTATATCTGATCTTTATCTGTGAGTCATTTGTGAAACATTTGACAAAAATATCTTTTGTAACATATGAGAACTTTGAAAAAAAAAAAAAAAAAAAATTACCAGGCAGTCCAATGGATGTTGCTTAGGAAAGAATAGAAATGTTAATAATTTTCCCTCTTTGCTTCTCCACGCAAAGCAGAATGAAACTAGAAGTCTTTTTTTCCCTGAAATCTCAGGGTTATTGTAATAAGTTAGTTGAGACTATTATTTTCATGCAGTAAAAGCTAATTCTTTATTATCACAACACATTTTATACAATTTTTATAGACCTCGTGCAACTTCAATTGGTTAATAGCTTTCGTGCCAATCACTCTATTGGTTAGTAAAAGGTATTCTACTTGTCCATCAAATCTCTCTATTTCTGGATTGTTTGCATCTTTTCTTTGCTAATTCTCATAGAACAAATCCCTTGTTATTACAGGTGCATTTGTTTTTCAACCAAGGAATAAGTGGTTATACTAACGAGTTTTCATACAAAGGTTGTTTTCACATGGGAACTTATAAATACTTAGAAGAAGTAACAGGCTAACTTTAGCAATTTAGCAGAGCAGGTCTAATTTTATAAGGCCTTTCTTTTATAATTCTTTTACCTGTCTCAACACAGGGTGACCAGGATCAGAGATCAGAACTCGATGTAAACTGGACAATGCTGAGCAGGTTGTTAAGTGTCTGAGATTAACATTGATATTTGTCCAGCATGTATCTCAAAGTCAATAAAAGTCATATAAAACTTGCCTTTATATAGCTTTGATACCCATAAGAGAGGGTGTAGTTAATTAGGATGAGGCAGTTAAAAATGTTTGTCTGAAAAAGACAAAATTAAAAAAATCTCTTGTGACACGGGATATGTTTAGTGCTTCTCCTCTGGTTTCAAGCAATGCCAAATGCTGAGTTTACATTGGATTGTAAGTTTGTATAGACCTGCCTGAAATCAAAACAGCCTTATTTATTTAAACTTGGAGTTTCTTTCAGATTTGGGGTTGACTGGCACATATTATTCCTATGACCAAGTTTTTCCTTCCAGCTGAAGCACACAGTAAAACACAGGATGAGCTTTCTGAAGCTGTGAAATGTTTCCTTTGCCTTCCAGTGTAGTTTGCCTTGTTTCCCTGAGGTCTATATTCAATTTTATATCATATGAGAGTTTTACCCAGGACATTTCCTGCAGGGTATTGAAGCTTCATAATTTTGCCCAGCTGCTGTACTGCAGCTCCTGCTCACATTACCTGCAGCCCTATGGGAGTAGCCATATGGGTCTGCCTGCTGCCTGCCTCAGAATTCGCTCAGCTGTATTCTCTGCTAGGTCTCTGACTTTTGAATCATTCCACTAGAATTTAGTCATCTCACCCTCTGCCTAAAAGTAACCTTTTAAAACTGCACCCTACTAAATATTTAAGATGAAATTATGCATTAAATTCGAGCATATGGTTGTTATTTATCAATTTATTTTAGGTTATATTGCCCAATGCCCTCTATTTTGTTTTCATGTTGCAATTATTCATCTTCTATCCACTGAAATGTAAATGAAATGTAGCCTTTGTGGCTTTTTTTTAACCTGGAGAAGTTTATGTAGGTTTCTTACTATACAGAGATGCTCAAGAGATATTAGATGAAGCAATATTAAGTAATCTAATTCAGCTACTTCCATCTGCACTCAAAGTGTTAATTACTATTTTTTTCTTCAGATGATGGCTGCAAGAAGTGACTTTTGTGCAAGGAAATGTTGTTGCTCTGAGGAAGCATTTTAATTTGAGTTAGAAGATTTAAACTTATTGAACGCACATTTTCCAAGCATACACATCCACAAGGTTTTGTGGTTCTCTCTTTTTGAGTCAGACTTATTTCTTAATAGACCAAGGAACAGAGCATGCTGACTTTTACCACTGCTGATTTGGAACATCTTTCCACTGAGACACAGTCTATGTTTCATTAGTCTGACATTGTGTGTTTCTGCTGATAATGGTCTTAACCCTAAAAAAAGACAGGAGTAGTACAAAAGCCACACCACACCCTGGAGCAGGGTGTTGGTTTTGGGTTGTCCAACCCCCACAAGAGAAGCCTGTGACCTGTCACAGTGTCCCATCAGTGTCCTGTCATCTGTTGTAAATGGTAAATTTCATCTCAACTACTCCTTGCAGCTTTGCAGTGTTCAGATTACTTGGATCATGGAACTCTTCTCACCCAATATTTATGAAGTGTAGTGTCCTTTCTCTTTGCTTGTTCTAAGATATTGTTGCGACAAGGCCACAAATTCTTTAATGTGCAGGAGCCGTGTGCTTCCTGCAGGACTGGTAATCCAACAGAAAGCCACATGGCTACAGCTCTTGCAGAAGGAATTGCCTGACAGAGGATAAATTCATGTAGGTACTGGAGTTATTCCTGTCTGTAAAAGATATAAGCAGTACTGATCTGGAAATGGCTGTTAACTGTTTTTATATTTTATATTGGAGAAATATCAGGAAAACTGATTTGGTACATCAAAGAACATGATCTATTTGCCTTTCAAATTACAACGTGCATTTTGATTTTTCAGCACCCTTATTCTGTGCCAATGAATCTGTGAACTACCAAATGTCACAGCTTTTAGTGCACAGCATAACTTTCAGCAGAGAGAAACTTTTATATAAAAGTTCTGATTGCCCATGTAATATTATTCAGATTATTTTGCACTGACTATTACACAAAATATTCATATACATAGGGTTAAAGCTGGGTATATATCAGAAACGTTTCTAGCATGAATGCCTTTGTAGTGCTGAGAACTTTACATGCCAAGAGAAAAAACAGATGTTTCTCCACCTATGCTACATTTTCCTGATAATATTTCAAAGTGCAAAATCTCATACTTACAGAAACTTCCTTTGGGTTGTTTCCCTTGATTGAAAAGCTTCATTTAGTAGTTGCATTTGCTGGGGTAGCTTTCCAAATTTCTTGACCTGCTTTTTTGTTTTGTTATTTTCTCTTTGTGTGGATGGTCTTAGTACCCACTGTGCGTGCTTATGCTGCTCATACTACTGCCTGACTCCTCTTTTATACATATCACAGGCAAACAGTGGCCATGGTTTCCATCAGAAAAAGCTCCTTTGGGCTCTGATGCTCCCCTGATAGAGCCTGTCTGCACTGAAATTATCTTGACATCTCTACTGATCAGCTGTAATGACATGAAGCTGTATTTTATTTCATTGAAATCTTGCATGTATTGCCCAAGTCCTGTGAGTAATGTTTTCCATCCCTTTATCAAAGTTCTATGAAATCTGAAGTCCATGTCGAAATGAGGCAAAAAACTCAACTACCATTGCACTGAAACCAACTTTCTTTTTACAGGCAGCATTAAGAAGCACTTTTGAGTGCTCTGGGAGAACCTTTTTCCTCTCTGACCCCTCAGTATCAGGCTTTTGTGTGCTCCTACCAGGCCAACCTGCTGCTGCACAGCATCTGAGGGACGTCAAAACTTTTTAAACTTGTGTGAGGTCATTTTTCTTATAGCTGTTGCCCAGGTTATGGCTTCATTTTCAGTTGAGACTCATCTATGTTTTGCTCGCTCTTCTCCAGCCAAGTGATCAAAAGGAGCCGTGCAGTGCAGCAGCACTGGAGCTGCTGTTCGTCGGTGCAAGGCTGACAAGACTGACTGACAAGGTTTGTAGTGATGCTGGGGCTTTGGCAGTGAGCACTGGCTCAGCTGCTTGCTGAAAGCTGGTCACAGGAGGGGATCTTTCTGGAGGGCTTTCTGTCCTTCCTGGGGTGGTGGTGACTTGAGATCTCTGGGTATTTGCCATTGCCTACAAGGTACAGAGTGACCCTGTTGGGATGGGAAGGTTGGTCATGTCCCTGCTCCCTCTGACAGCCTGGCTCTGTGCTGTAATATTTCTTTTCAATCTTATTTCTCTGCTCTGACTCATCTCCTTTTTCTCCTACAGAACCTCCCAGGCAGAGCTGTGTAATATTGGAAGTGAAATTAAGGTTTGAGCCTCCAACAATGCAGTGTACTCATTTATTTTATTGCAGCTCACCCTACTGGTGCACAGGTTTTGTGTATGAGATGTGCATCCCTTTTTCACACAGCTCTGGTCCTGCTGGGGAGGAAATGTGTGTAGTGTCACCCCCAGCAAAACCTGGTGTCAGAGCAAGGCAGCATCACAAGACCTTGGCCTGTGCTTAGGTAAGGGCAGATACTGTTGTGATCTGTTTTCTATTGATTGCTATTTCATTAATGCATTGTAACTTTATATAGGATTTTGGAGTAGTTTGTTCCATTTCTCTAATGGGAATGGGCAGGAGCAAATTAACATGAGTTGATTGTTCAAATAATCACAACAGTGAGAAATCTCAAGTTTGTCCCATGCCTCCTCATAGTTCTAATGCTTCATATATAGGCAATTATTTATTAAAGCATCTGAGGGCCTGAACTTGGCATGATAAAATATGTCTGTAAAGAATCTCATTTGTAGACCGCCTTAAATTTAAAATAAGAAAAAAACCACCTTATTAATAACTGTGACTCTGGAAAAGTTACAGAATAAAAATCCCAATTATGTTGATAGTCTCTAGTGATTTGTATCAGAATTTATCTATTTGATCTACTTATATTTGGAAAAACCTTATATGTGCTTATGTACATTCTTCTCCAAAAGCCTAAATATATATATATATATTTACTCTAAACTTTGATTGTATTAAAGGAAAACTCATCTAAAATCTAATTATTGAAAAGAATAATGAACTGTTTAGAGGTGTTTTTTTCTATCAGCTGATATTCAGGGGACCACATATAAGATCATATCTTTGTAAAGTTAAATTATGCAGTGACTGAGAATCGGTAGCCAATGACTTTTTGTTCAAACATCTTCTTTTCTGTATTACAGGCATTAAAAAGTGCTATAATATTGCTTAAAATTGAAGTAAACTCATCCTGGGGTTTCTCCATAAGTTTGTTTTTGCTATTAAACTGAAGAAAATACTTCTGCAAACCCCTTGTGCACTGTACATTAGGGAGTATTTAGGTGCAGGATTTGTTGCTATTTTCATGTTTTATTGTATCCTTGACCTTGCTCTAAAGAAAAATTTAAAACTTAATGGGTTGCAAGAACGATTTTACAATGTGTTTCTCTGTGTCAGCTCTTTCCACTACCATCACTTACAGCTTGATACTCAGAAAGTTACCCACCTACTTCCCTTTCCAGAATATTTAAAGTCCATAGGAGTGGGTAGTTCAGTTGTTAACCGGGTGTGCTGCTGTGCTGTAAAATTACTCGGTTTAACCTAAATCCCACCCTCCCTCGTATTGCATGCAAATTCCACTAGATGTCATCTGGTGTCACGCTGGAGGAGAATGTTTGAACTGCTGTGTCCTGCAGCCTGGCCTTGGGAGGGTGCGTGTGGGTGCAGGCTCTGGGTGGGGACACTGCAGTGTCACCTTTGCAAATGGTCCCCTCTAGGCTGAAAGACTCTTGGTGAGACTCCGAGACCTGCAGGTAACTTCTGATGGGGCCTTTTCCCTTTGGATTCCTTGTGCTGCCAGGTGTAGGGCACAGAACAGCCCTAGGATCATGGAGGGATGTGCTACACATGAATTATTGCTTGGTTTATTCAGTGGTTGAGCTGGATGTGCTTTCCAGAAAGAAAATAAGGGAAATGGAGAAGTATCAAAACTGAGAAAGTGGCTGTATCATATCAGAGATGCTGAATTTATCAATTGTCAGACCTGTTCTTTTTCTAGGGATAAAGCCTCAACTGTCAGTTTAAACAATATGTGTTGATGATGTTGATTGCAACCATTTTTTCTTATCACTGAGAATAACTCTCCCAGAGGAGTTCTTGCTCAGTCTTCTATTTCCTTTCCTACACTCACTCCCCTAGCATCACCATCCTTCATTTTTGTATTCTCTTCAGATTTTTTTCCCCTCCCACCCCTATATTAATTATTTCAGTGCTATAATGCTCAATAAACATCTTGCCCACCTACATCTGTCCCACAGTAGTGAGCATGGAAGTGCTGTCTGTTTCATTCTGTGTTGCACCCATTCCTTCCATCTACCCACGTGCTCCCCTGCCTGCACATTGCTCTCTCTCCCTCTGCAATGCTCCCACACCTGGGCATTTGGGAATGTGGGAGCACTGCTTCCTGGGGCTTGCCTGGTGCTCGTGTTCCTGACACAGTGTCCTACAAGGGCATGTTAAATAGGAGAACTGAGGATCTGCCTGGAGATCCAGGCACAGGGAAAGCAGTAAAATATTAAGAGGTCTTTGTTAACCTTGAGGACAGCACAAAGTGGTCCTGCTACTCATCCTCATTGCTGCTTGAGTGGGTTTAGTACAGAAATAATGGATCAATGTTCTTGCTTCTCGCTTAGTTCAGCCACGAGTGTTTCCAGAGAAGGGTCCTGTTTCCCTGATTACATCTTACTTGGTGGTTTTGACAAATTCTGTTGGCAACTTTCTTGCTATATATTTGAAAATAACCTCATAAAAGGTTAGGTTCTCTGTGCAACAAAGTTCTGCTCATAGAGATGCAGGGAACAGTGTTCACGTCTTCACTCTTTACAGTGGGTCAAAACAACCAATAAGTTGTCTGCAGGTATAGAGATGATGAAATGGTTTTTGTTTATGGGTAGAAGTTAGCACTGCCTGCTAATAGTCACTACCTGAGGAATTTGAATAATTTCTGTATTCATGGCTTTAGGTTTTATCAGTAAGGCTGGAAAAATCTTATATTGAGTCATTTCTGTAAACTCTGTTAACCATTGTCCTGCTGAGTGAGAACAGACTGGAGTCTAGAGAGTGCTTCTGGAAACCTAACCTCAGTTGTACTCAGTGACCTTTCTGTTCCTTTTATATTCCTAAAAACTGTAATGTCATTGTGTCAGCCTGACGTTCTGAGGCCACCTCAGTAGGAGAGGAAATCATGCCACAAGAAGCTTGGAGTAGTTTTTACAGGAACTTCCACCCTCGCCCTTCAGTCAGGCTGCCCAGATTTGTGCTATGGTTTGGATAAAAAGCACTGCATGCCCTGAGCTCTCTGTGAGACTCTGCATTCACACTTCCACCAAAGCTCTGCAGGGAACAGGGCTTCTTACACTCCCTGCAGGTATGTCCTCTTTTGGAAGATGCCAGTTCTTCATCTTGTCACAGTTCAGTGTCAAATTATTGGTTATAGTGTGGGCCAAGTCAGAATGTTTGACTCTTAGTCCAGGCCTCCCCTTTCCTCTAGATGTTTGTTCCAGCACCTGGAGAGCTCCTGGCTAGAGTTTGGGCTTTGCTTGAACATCCAGAATGTGTCCACATTTTCCTCAGACTGGAGTAAATAACAAGCATGTTCCCAAACTCGTGGCTGGTCAAATTCTGTTCAACACTGAGTCTCTTCTCTGTACCTAAAGCTGCCTTCTTGGCCTTCATGGTTGACAAACCATTTACCACAGTAAATACATTACATATTTTTTCCATAGGTAGTACGGAAATCGTGGGTCACTGTGTTATTAGTGTTATGCAGAGAGTGTTTATCTTGTTTCACTTTTAAAGTTAGCCCTCTAATAGCAGAAACCTTCTGGCCACAGTGACTTAAAATAACCCCAAACCCCTTGTGACTCCAATGATGTCGAGTTTGTAGGCAGCTGATGGTGCCACTGTAGTACTTTGGCTGTGTCACAGACTTTGAAGAGAATCATTGCTAATCTGGTCTCTCTGAACACAGGACTAGAGTGGTCCTGAAAGGTTTATATTTCTTCATTTCATGCTCTGCTCAAGCTATTTTTAATTTTATTAGTGAAAGGGACCATGTGGCTGCAGGTCACCGAACTGGTTTACATAAGTGCTCTAAGGCTGCGTGGTGCTTGAAGAAATTGAAGGGAAGTGCTCAGTAGAATGTAAATGTTGATCATCTTTGGGGGTCTTTCAAGAGGGTAGTTTCTGGGGTTGTTTTGAGAAATGAGGGGAAATGTGTTTTTTTCCATAATAGGCACATTGGTTCTTGATTGATGTAAATTCCCTTTCAATGACTAAAATCTTTGAGGATTTATGTACCCAAATAAAGCGAGGGGATAACCTTAAGTCACCTCTGACTTTGTTTCTGAGCATCCAAGACAAGTTTTAATCATTCAATGAACATTAAGAAAGAACTTGTTTTTCAATTTCTGCCTCTGTTTAATGACTAAAGATTTAATTTCAAAATGCTTTATCTCTAGACATTATACACTGATACAACCAACTCATGTCTATGAATGGAAGATGAGAGCATCTAATTTTTCTACATTCTACTATCTATTTTTTCTTTTCAAACTCATTTCACAGCCATAAAGAAGGTGACATGTGAAAAGCCTGCTGCTTCAGAGTGTGGGCAGGGATGGGTGGCACTGAGGCGTCTGTGGTGGTGAATTTGAACTCTTCATCACTATCTCAGCTGTAATTTCCTTCCTGTTTCACTGTTCATAATAACACAGTGTTTCCATGGGTGGCCAGTTAAATCTATGGGAGAGATTTATACTATGCTATACCATATTTTTATTTAGGATAATACTAAAATTATCTGTTTTGGGTAATTAAGTTTTCCAAATCAAAGAGATCAAAGCTAGTCTTCTAAATACATATTCAGGGCCTGCTGGACTATTGAGTCCTTCCAGAAAAAAAAAAAAAAAA
>VWYO01013233.1:147921-163061 GCA_013400275.1 Rhadina sibilatrix | reverse complement strand
AAAGAAAAAAAAAAAAAACCCACCTGCAACAGAGAGATGTTAATTCACTTCAAAAGTATACCTGAAGATGGTACAGTGGTTGATTTTTCCACTGGAACATTAACAGACAATGAAAATGGTTTTTTTTTCAGGAGTGAGACAGAACACTTAAAGACAAGTCAGAGTCATTACTGTCAAATCTTAAAGCTTTTCCATGTACTGCATGCTGTTTTCCTGCACTGCTCTGTAGCTGATGGCCAACCTGATTCAACCATTTCTTTTAGAGACAACAAGCAGAACAGCAAATTTCCATTCTCTCATGGTATATCTCTTTCAAAGAGGGAAAGTGAACACTAGTTTAAAAAACAGCCCAACCCACAGCTGAAATCAGTGTGTGATGTTGGGGCTGCTCCTGAGCACAAGTGGAGGTAGATGAGTGCACCCACCTTGTACATGAACCAAGGGTGACAGAAAGCTCTGAGTTCTTTGATCTGTGTGTTCTGAGTCATCCAGATCCCTCAGACCACTTTGGACAGGCCTGCTATAGCAAAAGACACATAATCCTGGGGTTCCAGCATCCCAGAGCCAGGCCTGAATTTCTGCTGTGCTGTTGTTTGCTTGGTGAAATGTGGTCATGTTGTCAGGGGTGCTTGAGTGGGCTGGAATATCTCTGGAGTTAACAATCTGGGCAATTGACCTTTGCTGTTGATATCAGGTTTGTATTGCAAGTAAGGTGGAAGACTTAAAGATAGCCAAGGTTCTTGGGTTGTGAAGAGTGAAATAGTCCCTTTTCAAAGAGGAAAAATATCTTTCTGCTCTCTCACTCTACCAAATTATGGAGTAGGGATAGATGCTTGTGGAAGAAAGTCAAAAGTCTGTTCTTCCCTCCTCAGGAACTCTGGTCTATCCTAACTGTGTAATACAAGCTGGTGAAATGGCTAAGACAGTCTCATCTGCTAGCAACAAGCCATTCAAAAAGAAATAAAAATCCTAACTGTCCATGCTATGAAATATCATTTTAGTCAGAAATTTCATATGGATGTTTGGCTAAATCATAGCAAAATTGTTAAAGTGCAGGGAGAGCAAAGAAAGATTGAGGCCACAATGATTTAAGGAACTTACAGTCAAAAGAATAATGTTACTTGAATGCAGTATCTGTTCAGAGGGCAGCTGGCATTTCAAAGTTCTCTTTTATCTTCTATGAGCTTGAAGTTCTGCAAACAGAGACATTTAGTCCATGAAAATTGTATCAGAGCAAACATAATGATGCACCTTGTGTGAGAGGCACTGTTGTTATTCCTACTTCACAGCAATTAGATTTATTCCTAGTGATCCTGGAAATTTAATTCATGTAAAAATGCCAGCAGGAGACTGGTTTACGTTATTCCAGGAATATTCAGGTTTTGAAGTCAGACTCTCTCAGGAGCACATAACTTAAAAATAATACTGCTAATCTGTGGTCTTTTCTTCTGCATTTATTAGCCTTGAAAGGAAGGTGTAATTTGCAATGGCTTCCAACTACTACAGTAGGTGATAGTGGAGGTTGGCCCTTTTCTATGTTCCTTCCAGCTGTTTTGCTTCTGATGCAGATTTTGGTTCTCCCCTGGAGGTCCCAAAGTCCCCAGAGGGTGGCAATCAGAACGTGGTCTGTTCCTGCCAAGAGGTGACATCTCTGAATTTATAGCTTCTCCCTTTGGTACAGAGCAGAGAGGGTCTGACAAAGTTTGTTACTCTGGAAAAATAGAAAAATTGCAAGGGTGAGATAAAATCTTATATTGCCACCCATATGATAGCAGTGTCTCATGATGGGAACTCATAAAACCAAGGCACTCTTTGACTTATTTTTGTTATAAGCTCTAATGTCAGAAAGTCTCAAAAGTGAGTTTTGGGAGTGCTCTTGTTCTTAGTTATATATTTCAAGTATAATCACAACTTTTCTTTTTTGGGGTCTATATAAGTCAGTATCACCTGCTCCAGGTAACTCAGATTATGGTTGTGCAAAATGGACAAAAGGAGAGAGAAGTGGTGGAGGTATAATTAGTATTTGAAAATGGAGATGAGAAGTGGAGAAATGGAGTAGCACGGTGAGACTGAAAGGAATTGTGTATTTCAACATTTCAGTAACTACAATGGAAAAATCACTTCAAATAAGATGTAAAACCATTATAAAACTTTATTTTAAACTGTATTTTAATAAAGAGTTACCTACTGGTTTTCAATAAATTAAACAGCAAAGATGCTACATACCTGCCTGTTGAATACAAACGTAATAAAAATACAGCTTATGTAATTCTTATATAATTTAAACAATACAGATTTTAAGACACGTCGATTTAGAATATATTTACATAGCACAACACCACTGTGGAGCTCACACTCACACTTATTAACACTCCATATATTTTTAAAAGAGTTGTCAGTCTTGTCTTGGCATATTCTTTTTAAGCCCAAAATAGTCAGTCATGCCAGTTTTTATTCTAAACTTGATAATCTTTTCCCAATGCCCAGCTCACAAGTCTTCCAATTCCTAACGTTCAGCAATTCTTTGGGACGTGAGGCACAGTTCAGTGTTCACAGTGCAGGTCAAACATCAGTTTCCACATCCTGCTTCGACTCCATGGCGTGTGGGAGGAGGAGATTTTCTCCCTGTGTTGCTCTCACCCTTATGACAGCCTCACCAGCTTTTATCCTGCATCCTGTGGGCTGTGGAGCTGTTTGCATCTCCCTCATACTCCTTCTCCAAGACAGAGATTTTCCTTGGCAAGATCCAGCCACTGGAAAGGATCTCTTCACAAGATATTTGACAGAGTCCACTTGGCTCTTCACACCTCAGACACTTTATTTTGAAGTGTTGGTTTGCAGCTGGTTCAGAAGGTTCAGGTAGGATTTGGATTTTAAAAATCTGGGATATGAATCCCTTTCCATAAGGATGTACACTGTTTTCTGGGCTTCATCAAAACTTGTGTGAGTTGGGTCTTGGGCCTTTTTGGCTGTTGCTTCCCTCATCTGATAGTCAATGTTGATCTGGAATAGAAAAAAATAAATGCTGTTAAAAACTTACCTTTAAATGTAGTCTATGTCTACATCTCTTTGTCAATACATGCATTTGCAGCCTTAGAACTCTATGATAGTTTGATATAAGAACTGTAAATTGGGTGAAATCAAATACCTGTGTCCCAGTTAGACACAAATTTGTTTCTCACTATAGAAATGTAATTTGTACTGGAGTCAGAATTAATACAGCTCAACTTTGAGGAACAGCCTCCACTTACTGTAAGAAATCCCATGTTGAAAGTCTCCAGTTCAAATATGATCAACATACAGAACTTTAGCATTTCTAGAAGGTCGACATACTTTAAAAGACAAGGAATGTTCTGTGGTGCTTCCACTCGCAAACACGAAGAATCACCAATTGCCATCAGCAATTCCAGCTGGACTGGCTCAGGGAGGAGCATCATGTGCTGGCCTGTGCTGAGCTCTGCTGGGAGCTCTCCCAGTACTGGCCTGCTCCCTGTGACTGTGAGATCTGATAATGTCACTCTGCAGACAGCTGTGATGCAAGAGGAGACCTGAAAGCATGTCTATGTCTTCTTATGCCACTGAGTGAGTGTGTGAGCATCCCAGCAGAGCCACACTTCTCCCTTCTAACTCTGCCCAGGCTGGCTTTAGACATACCTGCTTAATGGCATCTGACTGAACAAATTCCTCATAAATCCTCTCTGCTTTGCCATGTAATTTATCAGACTTAGTTTTCTTGTAGTCCTCACAAGCCAACCAGAACTCGATGTTTTCCTCGCTGAACTCTGACTTCAGGAACTCCCGAAAGATACCTTGACCACCTAAAGCCAACACAAATAAATCACCTTTTACTGCATCATACTTGTGACCAGGGAGGAGAAAATAAATAGCAGGAGTTGTATTGAAATCTGATGTAATATCTTGCCAAAACACACTGTACTTCCCCTCTTCAACATACTACAGATATTCTAATACTAAGGCTGATGGGAGTCTTCCTAATTATGTTCAGTGTTTTTAGATTGAGACTCTGGGTCCTGATCCTATAACAGTGGATCCTAGTCCTTTCTAAATGGATTGTCTTAGAATATAAGTGGAGAGAAAATTCCAGATTAAACTGATGCACTATCCAAACATGGAAGACTGATCAAAATGAGCTCTTTGGACACTAATTGCTATGCTGAAAATGGAAAAAGACCTCAAAACCCAACTTGGAAGCCAAACTGCAGTAGTGTCCATGTTACACTAGAGCTGTAAAAAACTCAAGTGTAGCTGCCCACTGTCTGACAGTATTTATACAATGCTTTGCCTATCTGGTGAGATTAGATAAAACTTTGTCCTCAGAGTAAGAACAAAGTTGTACTGAAGCAACAGACTTACTTTGGCTGGCCAAGAGCTTTTCCAAAGACTGTGACCACTGAATAACTTCCTCTGCAGAAAGCCTAAGGTGATAAGAAAAAGAAAAGGCTTTAGGCAAGAAACTATGGGATTTTGTTTTGTATGTCTGAAGGAGACAGATTTTATAATTTGTTATTGTATTCCAGGAATATGTGCCAGGTATTTTACTAATTTATGGCTTTGCCATAATCTGAGGTCCTGGAGACAGCTCACATTGAGAAAAAAAAATCAGAGATGGAAAAAAATATGAACTATGATGTTATCTTGAATTCTGTTCCCAGGAAAATTGCCTTTTACTGTAACTATGATAAAACTATTTTCTACCTGTACTTCTGTTTCCATATTTTTGCAATAAGAATGGTAATACCCCTACTCCTCATTTAAGTGAGAAGTATTTTTTCTTGTAAACTTTAGAGAACAGTTACAATGTCACTCTGATAAAAATGGATTTAACTGAAGTGTCTTCTCCCTCACTGATGCAAACATATCGAATCATTAATCAAAAATCCTTAACTCCATGAGTAGCTTCTAATTACTAATGTTCACCTCTCTTGCATTTTGGAAAGTCTAGATCTTTTTACAATATTTGTTCAAGAAGTAGTTTAGAAATTAAGCGATGTACTATACAGTAATCTATGACTGTATTTTATAACTTGGTGTGTTTCTGTACTTACATGACATTTCTAGAGTTGGAAGTCTTGATCCCAGATTCAATATGTGGCACCATGCACTTCAAATAACTTTTGAGATCTGTACCACTGAAACAATGAACAGACATTTTTAGTCCATTAAAATTGCAGTTGCACTTAACTTTTATTTAAATTTTCTTCAAACTTTCAAATAGAGAGAGCTCCATCCAATGACTGAAGTCTGGGAACTTTTGTATCCAAGTAATTATTTTTTAAAAGACTGAGACTCCCACTGTATCCAAGTTCTATTTCTGATTATTTAATCAATTAGTTCATCTACTTCAGCTCAAGATTTTTTAAATCATTGTCATTGCTGCAGTCCTGGGCTTTGAACAGGTTTTGTTCATTTAGCCTGAACCACGGTGCTAATTCTTAATCTCCAAGATTAGTAGTTACTTCCACTTCTAACGCATCCAATTTTGTACTAAGTTGTATATACTTACAAAGCCTTCTGCTTCTTTCTATGGACTTTGCCTTCTGCAAGCTTGCAATCTTCTTTTCCATTTAATTCGGTCATGTTATTGTGGGAGAAAAAGAACCCTGGCATTTTCCTTGGCTTTAACGTGAAGCGCCCTTGGCCACGCCGCTCCTCCAGCCCCGACTGACAGCTCCCAGCCTCTGCTGCTGCCTTTTATTGACGCAGGCAGCCCCACGAGCTGGTGTGAGCAGAGCTGTTTATCATGTATCATCACAAGCTCTGGAAGTTCCCCTTTCAGTGCTCAGTGACGTGAGTCCCTTTTGAGAAAGAAAACAGACAGCAGCGTCTCGTGGTTGAGGTTACACCACTTGAGACTGAATTGCTTTGGGGTTATGTGTCACTGTATATGTCTGTTACCAAAAAAAAAAAAAAAAAAGAACAAAAACCCCTCTAGAACTCTGAATTCTTTGTCCCTTTCTGATAGGCACTTGCAAGTCAGAGGTATCTTTTGGTTTGATCAACAGAGCTGCAAATACTGCAGTTTTTTGAGGACAAAATTCACTTGTTGCATGCCTGTGTCCTGCAATTTCATACTTTTCAGTTGGTTAGTGGGCTCAGCAGAAGACAAGGAGAAGGTACTTTAAGATACTCCAGTAATAAAGTTCCATATGCAACAACCTATTAGCAAGTCCCCTGTTAGTCTTGAAACTAGAGCATTACCTTAGACAGGTTTGTTTAGACATGTTGTGTGAAAGTATTTCGAAGTGGTTTTCTCGGGAAGGGGTTTTGAAGCAGCAAGAACTTATTTAATTTAGTTTAATTTTTGCAAGTCAGGTTCTTTGGAAGCCCAATGCCATATTTCAGGAGTATCTCCCTAATTTTGAGTGAGTTGGCATGTATAAATATTAATTAGGTTAAGGCTGTTTTTGTAAACACAGTGTGAATATTACAAGCTATTTGAGGGAGGTGTGAGTTGTTTGTACATACTTAGGTTCCACTGCAACAACACAGCCATGGATATAAAACAAGACAAAGAATTAAGTGTAACTCTCTATTTATCTGTCCAGAGTGGTGGTTTAGGTGTTGACATACTTCATCTGGCCCCTGAGTATCCCAGTCTGCTTGTTTGCTTGGGTTCTTTTTTTCAGTGATGTTTCAAAGTTGATGTGTTTGGTTTTTTTTAACGTGTGCAACTTTGATTACTTATAAATAGCTTGTGAATGATGTGTGCAGTGCTGCATATGATGGTGATCACTACTGACACATCCCCAGCTTCCTCAGGAACTGTGGTACAAAGGGCTAGGAGCCTCAGAGCTGGCTGCAGACAGATGTGCAAGGACAGACCCGTCAGCATCAGGGTGGTTTTAACCACAGCAAGCTGCCAGTCCCCTGAGTGCTGGCAGTGACACAAATGTGTCTGCAGGAAACATTTATCTCCACGCTATCAGGTGAACACTGCCCTTTGTGCAGAGGCAGAGATACTGACTGCTGTCACCCCCCTGAGCAGGGTGCAAAAGGAAGGAAGAGATGTTATCAGGGCCGGATTTGTTTTCCTATCTAACGTCCTGGGTTTTGACGCTCTGCCCCTCTCAGCCATCTAATTGTGTTCCCTCAGTGAGGAGCTGTCCTCGGTGGGATGTTCCATTGCTGGGAGGGTCAGAGAGATGCTGTATCCAAACCCCCTTCTCAGAGGAGGGCAACAAAAGGGTAAAAAAACAGGGAAAATAATTTCCCATCTCATCTCCCAGAACTCTGTAGCCTCAGGCTAAAAGTGGGGCAATGTCTTGGACTTAGAGTAGCTGGTAATTGTAAGTAATCCACCAGTGAAGTTCTGTGAGTGTGAGGGACAGTGTTGAAGAATAGGATGGTTTAGTTTTTTTGTACTTGTTATCAACGATGGGCTGTTGATGGTTCATTTACAAGACACCTTTTCCACATTTAAAATGAAATTATTGTCTTTACCTTTGGGATATCAATGCACTAAACAGATGTTGAGTCAGACCGTCCTGTAGAAAGGAATTCTCATGCTACTGAGTCTCATTGTACTTCACCTTCTTGCAAAAAATATTCTCTTGAGTAAAGAAAAAATTCTTGTCATTTACATCAGGGTAATGCTGCTGTCCCACTGCATTTGAATTGTTTTCCAGGTCACACAATACTTGGATTGCTTTCTAGGTACTTTATTTGATGGAGGAGACAATGTAATTCACTCTCTCTATGCAAGCCTACTCATCTTTAAGGTTTTACCGGTTGAATCCAGTGCAAGTTTCCCAATCTCAAAAATGGGAAAAACTGCATATGAGACTTAGTGTACAACTGAAGTGAGAGGGAAAAGAGGAACTGTAAGATTTCTCTGGGAGTGGAAAGAAGGGTTGTTTTATTGCTGGAGCAACATTCTGCTTCTACAGACCACGGGAAAAACAGGGAGACACCTGCATGGAGTTTCCTAAGTTAAAAATCTTTTGCTGACTCTGACTTCGGTTATTGTAAGGGATTTACCTTTATGAAAGAGTAGGACTAGGTCCCACAGGCGGATCAGATTCCTCTGGTTCCTTGCAGTTTTCATGATTCTATTGTCCTAAATACTCTGACTTGACATATCTAGTGATGAAACTGCAACTTATTTTCAACTTTAAAAATGCGACGTTTCAAACCCATCTGCATTCATCCATCTTCAGGATCACTATCCTTGTTTCCTGTAGACAGAAATGTCTGGTGGGATTTTACATGATACCATGAGGAGTAGTCATGTCCTGACCCAGTAGAAAGCTTTTCACATAACTCCTTCCCTCCTAATTTTCTGGATTTCTTTCAGTTTCATCATAGGATGTTGGTAACAGATCCGCCTTTTTCATCTCCCACAACCTTAATCTATAAATATAATACTTTTCTCTATTTCATGCATGATGGCCAATTGCTGCTTGAAATACTTTCTTGCTTAATAACTGTTCTTTTTTCCTATTATTACAGGAAATTTCAAAAAAATTATATATTTTAAGCCTTGCAGTTTTAGGTCTTATTAGAATAATCCCATTATTTGATACAAAACCTTTTCTCCTAAGGTTGCCATTGTCTCAGTTGGTTCTGTCCAGTACAAGGACAGAGGAGAACTTTTTGCAGGAACAGCAGCATAGCTGGCTGTCACCAGCTGGTTTCTACTCTTTTCCAGCTCTCTTGTCTGTTTGTGATGAGTGATTAATCCAATTTTATGTGCACAGAAGATGCTTGCAAATATTTGCTAATATCCAACTTGTTTCTGTGCACCATTTTCTCTTCTTTCTGGGTGCCAGTTGTAGAGTATAAGAGAAAAAAGTATGAGAACATTTCCAAGGTTACAACACTGGACAAGTTTGGTTAAAGCAAAGAGGACAAAAAGTTCCGTGATCTCCAAGTCCTATTTGCTGGTCAAAATTATTTCAAGCTTCTCCTTCTGACTTCTTCCTTTTTGTTTCTTTTGGATCACTCTTGTCTGGCCTTACCCTCATTCATATTCCCTTTCAGCCACGCTTTGTTTCTGAACGTTTCGTTTTGGCATAGGCAAGTTGCTGTCTTCCATGTGTGGCCACATTTCAACTTTGCTGCTCTCCTGCTGTTGAGCATAAACTTCCCTGGGGTTAATCTGGCTACATCTTGATTGCCCAGCCAGGCAGGGCAGCACTCCCCTTGCCAGGCATTAAGTGAGCTTTGGCTTAGTTGTGAAAACAAGTGATTTCTTTGAAATGAGTCTGTGTCTCTTATGTGACCTAAAGAAGTCAACTACTGATAATCCATCTCTCTAGCACTTAAGGGAAATAGAAACTAGTTTCTGTGGGAGAGGAAATAGTGTGCATTTAAAAAAGGAGATGGGCGTTTTTGAGCTGCAGTGATATTATTTTGAAATGTCAACATTTTCTCTCATATTATGCAGTCAGTACACAACGGAATAATGGGTAGCCATCATAAAATATTTTTGAATTAATTTCTGTTACAAGCAAAAGTTTTCGGCAAAGAAATCATGAAGCCACTGAGATGAAAGTCTTGCCACTGGTTTTCGTGGACTCATTTTTTGTGTTGAATTGATTTGATTGAAAATTGGATCTTTTTGAGGGCTTTTTGGATTTTTTCCAATGTTATTTTTGGTTTCTTTAAGATGTTCCCCCTGTTGGCTTTTGTTCCTGATTAATTCAGTGTGTTCTAATTTTGCAAACAGTAAGGCATGAGTAGGGCTGAATGATATCAGACTCCTCAAAATACAGGAGGAGTTCTAGATTTGAAAAATAAGTGGACCCTAATGCCAGCCTGCATCAAGGAATGCCACAAGCTAAACTTTGAGCAATGATCCACCACCTGACAGAGTCTTGTGGCATTGGGTCTGTGAGAGACCTGGCTTTGAAGGACAGGGGACCAGAGCTTTCCTGAAATCTGTTTTTAGCTCTTTCACTTCCTCACTATAAAATGGCAGCTCAAGAACATTCCTGCAAAATTCCATTTCAGCCCAAAATTGCCCTGTCTGTCTCTGAAGTATCTGCAGAAGTCTTTTAGGGGAATTTTTATTTCTTTTTGGGTTTCCCCTAGCTTCTGAGGGAACCTTATGAGGTTTGGGGGGTTTTTCTGTTCCGTGGCATTGAAGATGAAACCTGGCAGGAGCTCTTGAAGTTCACTGTGGAGAGCACACAATGATGTTTTCCCTGTATTTATGAATCATATGGGGGTTAAAATACAGTCCTGTCCCTGCATCCATTCTCGTAGGCCTACTGGCTCTGTAAAGAGATGACAACAGGTCTTCCTTTGTCTGCCTCAACCTCTGAATGTCTCCATGGGTGCTCTGCTCTCAGCTTTTGTGACTTTAGTTGTGTCCCTAACCTCTCTGGCTGCTTCATGTGGCTGTTGTAAGTCACCACTACCTAATGGAAGCCTTTGATTTGAAACTTTGCTGAATAAAATTGTTCTCGTGGTTATTATTTTCTCTATTGCATATTCTCAAACTTTCATGACTTCACTTTACAGAAAAAACATTATCAATATTTTATGGTAAATGTTGGCATTAAGGGTTGTGTCTATATGACAGTCAGTGCAAGGAATTAAATGTGTATTTCCTCACCATATGAAAGCAAATTTCACTGACATGCATATCCAGTAATACCCTCTTTCTTATGACCATTTTTTAATTAGATTGTAAAAAGCTTATACAGTTTATCAGAAATCCGATCCTTTTCTTCCTGGGGCTTTCTATCTGAAACAAATTAATTGCTGAATTTCTGTGAAATCAGGGGACTTTTAGTTCTCAGCCAGACTGGCTGACACCTGGATGAAGAAGAAGAAAAAAAAGAGGAGAAAAATCTGCAGTGCAGCGACTTCTGAGTTCTGAGGGTGATGCTTCCTGTGTCTGCTCTTGGGTAGAGCAGGAAGTGTTGATCGCTCACCATCTGGGAAACACACACATTTCTCATTAACCCCTCATATTTTCATCAGTCTCACACTACACTGAGCCAGCACCTTGTTTCTCATGTGTTATTAAGCAAAACAGAATGAGAGCAGGGCCTGTGGCACCAGGGTGTGAAGCAGAACATGCTGAGTTTCCACTATCAGCATGGAAATGTGGTATATGAGCACAATACAAGCTCAACTTTCAAAGCCTGAAGGCTTCAATTTCATCTGAATCTCAATGGAGAAAAATCAGATGCTCTTTCAGAGATGGTAAAATTCTGTATCCCTCAGTATGATAATAACAAATGGTTTGATTGAACACAGCAAGCTAAAACTCATGGTATCCCTCTAACAACATTTTTTTAAGAATTTTTAAACAGTAGAAATATTACTGGAGATTTTAGTGGAGTTATGCTGATAAAAACTTTTCTGAAGAACTGCACTTTTAAGTGCCTCAGTTTTATACTTGGTATAAATTGATTGAATTTTTGATTGATAATTGATTGAGTTTTTGCTTCAGTGCCAGCCCAGATACAACTCTCTTTAACAAAAAAACCAAACCAAAACAAAACAAAAACAAACCCTTATAAGGGTGGATTCATCCAAAGATTGTCTCGTTACTGGAAACCATTCCAGGCACAAGGAGGATCTTTCCTGACTCTCAGGAGAAGAAGCAGATACATCAGGAGACTCTCTTGGCTAAGCAAGGAACTCATGATGGTGCTCAGATTAAAAAAACCCAAACAA
Source organism: Rhadina sibilatrix (assembly GCA_013400275.1). Taxonomy (NCBI): domain Eukaryota; kingdom Metazoa; phylum Chordata; class Aves; order Passeriformes; family Phylloscopidae; genus Rhadina; species Rhadina sibilatrix. The sequence goes on along the minus strand of VWYO01013233.1, from coordinate 151,409 downwards.
TAACAAAAAACCTAACCACCAAAAACCCAAACAAAAAACAAAAAGATCCCACCCAAAAATGAACAAACAAAAAACCAAACCAAAACAACAAAGAAAACCACCCAACAACACTCCCAAAAAAACCCCAACCCCTCCCCCACCCCCATCCAAAAAAAAAAAAAAAAAAAAATCCAAACCCAAGAGCATAAAGGGAGTGGAAAAGTGGCCATACTAAATAGAAGGGAATTAGAAGCATTGTGCATGTTATGGATACACAGAAAGTCATCTTCCCACTTCAGGGCAGTGGAGCAGGCAGTCTGCAGTGCTGGATCATCCTGCCCTTGAGGATTTTCCAGAGCAGACTGGATAAAGCTGTGAGCAATATGGTCTGAGCTTATAGCTGATCCTGCTTAAAGCAGGGGGGTTGGACTAGAAACCTCCTCAGTTTGTTCCCAACATGATTTATCCTGAGATTCTATCTATAACTAATGAATAATGGCTGGAATATCGAAGCCTAATTCAGTTAGAAGATAACTACTTGGGAAGAATGATAACTGCAGGAACTAATACAGGTTTCCAGCTTGACTTTTTCGAATGAGAACTACACAGTGGAAATGCATCATTCAAATCACCATTTCTTCCATCTCGTTCTGAAAAGACTTGTCTGATATATAGGTGAAGTAGCAGAAAGTTACTTCAAGAAACGGGAAAATCGAAGACAGCTATGAGGTCTCAATTTAAATCTATAAATATTTAAAAGCTACATGTTTTCCATGATGATCTTTGAGAACCAGCTCTTCTTGTGATGAGCCAGGAAAGGCATAGAGGTTAGTTGTATTTCCTGTTGTTTACTTTGAATCTCACCTGCTGTCTAATTTCAGTTCTCAGGAACTGGAATGTTTGCAGCAGAAAGACTTGAATTTCCTTACATTATTTGTGGTTTTCTGTTATGCCACAGGGACAGACCCCGTCCATCCCATTGGTGAACCTCCCTCCTCTCCATATGACTTGCACTTGACACCCCCTGAAACACTAGGACATCTGGAAACGCCTGAGCTCAGGCTGGGCAGGGCTCTGAGGTGTCTGGTCTGGTTGAGGGTGCCCCTCCTTATGGCACCTTAGGGAGCTGGACCAGCTGGCCTTTCAAGGTCACTTCCAACCCAAAACCACTTTAGGATTTTATGCAATGCTTGCCCTGAACTGTCTGCTACTGGTGAACTGCTGGCACCTCTGTGCATTTGGGGACATCCCAGCAGCTAGCTTATCATTCCTGGGAAGAATGGGGGCAAAGGCTTGCTATTAAAATGCAAATATACTGTAGTTCTTTGGAAACTGAACTCCTCCTGGGTCATACACCGTTTAGTTAAAGACTGTTATTAGTAAGAAACAAGTGGCTTCATGTTTGACAAGACATGTTTCTGAATGTATTCACCCATATCACTGGTGCCTGTACTTGGCACCTGTGTTTATGAATGAATGAATGCTTAGAGAAGCCTTTGGTGTCTGAGTTTGAGAGCAGCCTGATCCTACACACACCTTCTTCTGGCAGGGTTAGGAACAGAGTTTATGTACATACCCATAGTTTTGCTAAAATGAATATATGCCTCTATGCCCCTGCATACCTGTCTCCTCTCTAAAGCATGTGGGAAATGACTCTGCTCTAATTTACATCTAAATTACAGGACATGGGCCCTTGTAATTCAGAAGCACTGCTCAGCTCCTCGTTAATTATCTACCTGGAAGCCCAGAGACCTTGGCTGACAAGAGTACTGAGTATAACCTTTGTGCAAAAGAGTAGTTGCAATATCCTCAGAATGGATTTTTCTAATATGTGTGTCTTGGGCTGTGGAACCAAATATGTGTATTCTATTTTCATCTGTTAAAAGCAGTTGGGGAGATGTTTTTTCTTTATCTCTAGTAACTCAAAGAGGGAGAGGCCTGACCCCTTCTGATAATGAGCCATTAGCACTCCCCAGGCTATAACCCTCCCCCCTGCCCCCAGAGCAGTGCAGCTGCATCTCCATCATCCTATTGTGAGATGCATCACATCCCCCTGGCAGTGGGGCCGGGGCGGGGGGGCAGGCAGGCAGTTTTCTACCTGGATAAAACGCAGACACAGAAACGTGAAGAGATCCAGCTTTCACCCGATTCCTGGGAGGAAGACTGGACCTCAACTCACCAACACCAGACCCAGTCTCATCATCACCAGACCTGATCCCACAATCACCAGACCCCTTCCCACCATCCCTAAACCCTTTTGCTACAGGATCATCTCTACTTCACCAGAACCACATCTGCCACTCCAGGAGGACTCACTTTTGGACTGCTTCCAACACCCTGACCAGCAGGGTGTCAGGTTGTAGCTCTAACTCTGTCAGGGTTCTCCAAAATTGTTGTTTATTTGTTTGCTTGTTTGGTTGAGTGGTTTTGTTTCCTACTACATTTGTATTGTTAATATTCTTAGTAAAGAACTGTTATTCCTATTCCCAAAATCTTTGCCTGAAAGCCCTGTGAAAAAAGGCATATTGTGTGTGTGTGGCTCTACGCAGATATTTACTATATGTAATATGCTAGTCAGAAAAGTTATGCAATATTAACATTTGAATAATATAGTAAATGTAGTTTTCAACATTAAGTTTTAGTAAAAATTTGTGTGTGTAAGATATTTTCCTTAGCTCAAGAGAATATTTCACAGAGATAAGATTTACAACAGAAAAGAAAACCCCCTTCGGATTCTTCAGACGGAAAAGATGCCAAGGACCAGACCCTTAAATCCACAAAAGCAAGACTCTCTGCGGAACCAGACGTTCCGAATCCACAAAAACAGGACTCCAAGGGGAGCTTAGCAGTAATCTTGGAAAGCAAGTTTGTCTTAGATAAAGCATGCATAATTATGAAGTTTTGGGTCCTCAAAAAGGGAAAGATTTCTACCGAAAGGCGCCTTTCTCCTGACCGGCATGGGTCCGGAAGGAGGAAGGACGGTGGTCTAGACTACCTTCTTTGCCTTTATTTTCTCTTTATTTGTCCTGTCTCTGAAAACTTTTTAAACTTTTATTTGTATTAATTTTCTTTTTTTGTAACCAATTTTATTCTTTATTAAATTCTCATAAATTTCTAAAAGTGAGTGATTGGCATTTATCACAGCCCTTTATTGCAAAATTATAATTTGGCGCGGGGTGAGGGTTTTACATTCTCCATTCTAACAGAAACCCCAGTTTCCCTGGCAGATACGTGTCTTTCTAAACCAAGACAAGGTGTCATTATGAAAAACCAAACTCCCATGTCCCACCAGTTCCCCACCTGTGGTGAAAACTCCTTATTTCAGCCTTGTTTCTCTGACCTCCAGACAATTAAAACTGTCATTCCTGCAGTGTGGGCTGCCTGGTTTGGAATTCCCCACTGACTGTGTGCTGTACGTGTCAGTAAACCAGGTGAGCTTTGATAGACATGACCACTTCCCTTTAATTTTGAAATGAATTTGAAGATGAACACACACACACACACACACA
>VWYO01013233.1:118390-147860 GCA_013400275.1 Rhadina sibilatrix | reverse complement strand
AAAAAAAAAAATTCAGTGTGCAAAGCAAGATGACCAAATCTGGAGGGAAGGTTTCATATGAGCAGCAGGAAATGGAACCCACTGAGTTTCATGACAATAATAGTTCTGCCCTTAACTGCTGAGCATTCTTGTGCTGCTCTGAGTTACTCTGAAAGAGTCATCAAATGTGGATATGCATGTTCTTCTAACCTCAGCCCTGGGGCCTGGGATCCATAGGCTAACAAACCTTTAGAGACATACCTGTTCTGCTGGCTGGCATTGCCCAGGCAAATGCTGAGTGGAAGCAAAAAAACAAAAACAAAAACAAAAACAAAACAAAACAAAAAAAAACCTTAAAAATATTTTTCTTTTTTTTTAGGAGTGTAGATATTTTTAAAGACGTGTGGGTATTGATATCTGTGCATAGAACTTCACATATCTCCGACATCCCTTTAAACGTAACACTAGAATGGCTTTTCTCTTTCCACATGTGATACATAACACCAGAATGCTTGCAGCACATCTGAGGAATAAATAACTTGTTAGGAAATATCTGTAGATATTCACGTGTTTTAGCAATAGTGTTACTTAAAAGCCACTTTGTAACATCCAAGTCTCAAACACAGCTTATTCTTGGTTTTCATTTAAACAATGTGTCATGTTTTACATTTGAGCGCTGAATTGGAGCACTCTGGGTTCAGCGACAGACAGGACAAAACCTGTTGGTGTTAGAAAATAAAATATAATAAAATTATTATTGTTCTGTATAGAAACATGGGTGTAATTTTCTTAGAATCGTTTAGAATATGATTGCACCCTTCAGTTTTACCATTATGAACTCACATAATGTAGGATTAGCCACAGCAAGTGAAGAAAAGGGAAGGTGACTTAGGTTTTCCAGTGTCATATTGTCATTTCCACACAATGGAACACAATTAACACAAAAGTGTTAAGGCTTTTGAAGTTCTAATGATCACTGTATTTGGTTGGGATTTTTTTTTTTTTTAACTGAAGAATAACACCCCCAAATATTTACTCCTAACAAAAAATCAAGTTGGGTAATGACACAGTTTGAATTAAAGTCAGGGAAGCCGGACTGATTGCTGCCAAATTTCCCCCTTCACTGTGATGGTAAGAGACACTTTCCTCAATCTGGAAGCTCTTTCTTTTTAGTTGTCACTTCCTTCCTCTCACTGCTGTTATTCAAACAGAGGAAACTCAAATTTAGAATGAATTTTTTTTTCCTCTGTTCAAATTTGTGTGGGAAAGATGCGTGCTAGACCTTTTTAATATACAAGTTGCCATCTATGACCAAGACAAGTAAAGGCAATGGTTCAGCAAACAGGAAAGCTCCCTTCTGAACTGAGTAAGAAATTACTCAGTTCGGAGTAATTGAGGGCACAGATAAATATGGAAAATTAATTATAAAATTTCTCCTATCAATACACAATGGGCTTTATCTGCTTTGTTTGCCTTCTTCTAGTGAAGTGACATGCCCTGTCACTTACTACTCATGTAATGAACAGTTATGAATTATTAGCTTATTTCCAATGGGAAAAATTTGCCTATGGTAATGTTTTTGTTTGGTTACATTTTGCTTAGAATCTCACATGTTGCAGCTTCCCCCTCACATAAGCAAATCCTGCTGCTTGGAAAATGACAAAATAAGGATGTTTTATGACTACTGGGCAGGGGTGAAATGTATAAAATGACATTCTGCATGACAGGACCACTCTAACTTTGGCCCTCCAGAATAGTATAAGCAGAATACACTAAATAGAAAGCTACAATGAACCTTGATGAGCATTTAAAACATCATTACTGTGTTCTCATGGCTCATGCAAATAACTCTGTGAAGTCAGGTCATAATAAAAGAGAGACCTGACAACACTAACTTGCGTCATTTGAAGCTCAGAATGCTCTTTGCATATTGTTCTCCTTTTATAACTTGCTTTGTCTGCTATTGTGGCAAGATTTGTATTTTATAAGCCAACCTCTTTTTGACTCCTTTTACGTTCATTGAATAACCAGCACCACTTTCACTTGTCATCTGGTTTAGTCTTTCTGTGGGTTGCTATGGAACATTTCAAATATTAGGGAACTGCGGAACTGCATGGCCCAAGGCTCCATGTGGTTTCCAGTCACAGAGCAAAACAACTGGAAAAATGTGATCCCTGAACCCAAGAGCCTAAAACAGGCCTAAGAAACTACAACACATGGAATACATATTTTATGAGGCTTTTGGTTTAGGATGGAATGAGGATGCTGTTTACCTGACCTGCCCATTGACAAGTTCAGGTCAAGACCAAACATGTTTTCAGATATTCTGCTACTTCTGTAAATTTAATTTCTGTAAATTTTGCTTTCTTGCTTTCAGTGGCTTGTACTGACATGCCTGTTTCCTTTTTGCCTAACTTGTGTTATGCCTCAGACTCACAAAGAAGTAGGGATTTTTTTTGCCTGATTTCCTAGTACTGTATATGCTGCTTGCATTTTCAAGGAAAAAACGTGAGGGCTGATGCGAAGACAAAGAAGCATAATTGCCAAAATAATGTACATTTTTATGTATCACTTTGGGCCTGTAGCTTATCTGGATTCTTGTCCCGTTCGACCATCAACTTTTGCTTTTCATTCTCCTCTTTCTATGAAGCATCTCTTCAGTGCTGGAGACCATTCAGCTCAGCCTCTCTCTCTGGCAGTGCTGTGTGTAAATGCCAAGATGATGGCAGTGTTCAAAAGGGCTGTGGGGGAGCTAAGAGGGACTGAGACATTTGAGCTGATAAGAAAGAAAAAAGCAAAGCATTGAAAGAGTGAGAAGGCACTTTTCCCATACAATCTGCTGCTGTGCTGTGGAATGAGTCCCAACCCTGTATTTTCTCAAGACAATTAAAAAAAAAAAAAAAAAAAAAAAAAAAAAAAAAAAAAAAAAAAAAAAAAAAGCTCTCACATTGATTTTCTACCTCAATTTGTTAGTAGAGTTCTGCTTGAAGCTTCGGGTTCTGTGAGAATAGCAATGAAAGCTCCGTTCTGTCCCAAATGCAAAACTTGCCAAGCATGTGTGAAGTGAGCTTTTAGAATATATAAAAAGCCTCTCAAGCTTTAAACTTCTCAGTTTCCTGGCTGGGCAGTGAGGTCTTGTTCCTGTGCCCTGGCTTCAGGAGTGGCACAGAAACCTCAGCCTGCAGAAAGCTGTTTGTTCCACAGTTCATGCTAGAGCTTTAAGGCATTCCCCTCATGCATGATGCTGACTCTAAGAAACACCTGGAGCAGCTGTGGCCACCAGAGCATCCGAGTTGCTCTCCCCAGGGGTTGGCAAAAGGAAACCACTTCAGAATGAGTAGTTTTCCTCTGTCTGGGCAATGTTTATCAGCCTTTTTCACAGGTAGCTGATTTCATTGCTGCAATGGCTGACACGATGTGGTAGGGAGGGCATACCTGAGACTTGGGACAAACCCAGTGCCAGGATTCTCGGGCACAAACTTGAGAATCTGTCACATACACACAGCACCTGTCTAGCAGTGTCACATTCCCCTTTACTCCCTTCCACATAAATGAGTCTGCTTGCCTTTGATGAGGTCTCTGCTTTGGTATTCATTTATTGCAGAATATATTGCAGAGGCAGATGAGGAAGCTTTATGCAGCATTCACAGAACTGTAGGATGCTCTGTAAGTACAAATCACTGACTATTGTGAGCTTACCCTGACTGTGAAAAGAACTGGTCTTATTTCGAAGGCAGATAAAAGGACCTCTAAGAAATCTGTGATACTGCAGGAGCAGCGTTAGGAATTTTATTTGTCATTCTTAGCAGAAAGACTTGGAGTTTTCCAGTGTATTTAATTAAGACGCTCTAATTTAAAAACAGTACTTGAGTTGCACCTATGTTCATGAGAAAACTCTCTCAACATAATTTGAGATAGATTTTCTGGTTTGTTATCAAAAATCCAGCTCAGTAATTCCCTAATCACTGTTGAACCTGCCTAATGGTGGTTTTTCTCTTAAACATGAACAATTTGGAGTAAATACCATGCAAGCATTCTTATTCTAACATGCTATCCAGCCTGTTTGCCAGGGGTGTAACTTGTCTAACACAGAGTTCTGGTTAGTTGCTGGCTATTTATATAGTATATTCTATGTAATAGAGAAAATTTTAATTTTTTTTTCATTTATTTTGCTTAAGTTTTCTTCAGAAAAATAAGAAAACCCAACACTAGCAAAATTACAGCAGAGAAGTTTGGATGCTGTGTTCTGGAGTGTATTGATCCTAAGTCCCAACATGTGTACCAGTCTACATTTGCAATGCAAAAATGTGCTTTGTGTATTCCTGGGACAACTGTTGAGCGTAACACAGGACACACCTGGTGCCACTGATACAGGTCTAAAAAAACCAACAAAGCAAACAAACTAAAAATGGTAGATGATGTTCTATTCTTTGGGCCTGCAGAAATTGAACCCATGTGCTTTTTCATAGAGTTTCTCTTTAAATTGTAATCCCTTTGAAGTTTTGTGAAGAAGCAAGTATCCAAAAGTGGAGATTCTTACACAAACTGCCTTGTGAACCTGCCTGAATACCAAAGCACATTAAAGACGTTTGTAGTTGGTGACAAACTGGCCTTGTGCAGGCATGAGGGAAGAAAGCAGATCAGTTTGCTCCCTCAAAATAATTAAAGGATGGGAAACTTGTATCTTTTGAATTCAAATCCATTTTTTCTGCTTTTATTTGTAAGCTAAGGTTTCCTGCTATCTGCTGGCCTCAGTTTCCCTGGCAGAGAACACACTGCGTGTGTGATGCTGCAGAATTAGATTGGCAAATATGAAACCTTGAGCTTCAGAGGGACTTAATCAGTGTGCTGGTCACACATCAGCATTATTTACTGATACCACAGTGAGAACAGGCCATGACAGAGAACAGAACATGACAGAGAAGAGGAAGGAAATAGATCAACTCTTGGGTACAAAAACAGCTGAGAAGCCTCGTTGAAGAGATTGGAAGATAGAGTGTGGGGCTTTTGGTGTTAAAGCATGTGTAAAACAAAGTTTCATTGCATTCATCACAAAGTTTCTTAAACAAGTCTCATTGCAGCAGTACCAGAGGTCACATAGCTCTGGGCTGAAACTTGGGTAAGTTGGGTCTAATTCCTGTGCCTGCCATGGATTTCCTGTGTGAGTTAGAGCAAAACTTGCTCTTGCTGGGTTCACACCAGTCACTGGGGCAGGCCCAGTGCTCCCACACGAGGCAGAGCAGCAAGTCTGGAAAGTCTGGGCAGCAGTGGAGAGTGTGACCTAGCAGCTGTGGTCTCCTGAAGTGCAGAATGGAGATCCGGATTTGCATGAGGGGGTGTCAGGTGTCAGTACATCACTCTGTGGGCTATGGAATGGAGCCCTCTGTCTTTTTTGGACACCTGTAAAAGGAGGGAAAGAGTGGTTGCTTCTTGTTCTGTTTAATTTCTGTCCTCCCTACTGAGTTTATAAAATAAGTTTCCCAGAGGCTACAGAAGATACAAAGGGACTGTGTGACCTGAATGTTCCAGTAGTCTTTTTCTGAGCATTCACAAAAATAATTTGATCTCTCAAGTAATAGCAGAGAGGGGAAAAAAAAAAANACCAAAAAAAAAAAAGAAAAAAAAAAAAAAAAAACAAAAAAAAAAACAAAAACAAAAACAAAAAAAAAAAAAAAAACAAAAAAAAAAACCAACCAGCCAACACTGTCATTGTTAGTAGAGGTTTGAAAGACAGAATAGTGGTGTTATATTGAGGAAAAAATAAATTTAGAGTAGCGGGGTGTAAGCATGTGTTGCCACTTCATTCAATTACAGCACAGGGGATTTTAAAGCTCTTCAACAACTATCAAATTCTATTGGTGGGCATAAAAAGGAACCAATTTTTTCTGTAACTTAGCAAGTAGCAATTTGCCATCCTTGGCCAGTACAGAGGGAGGTTTGGCCCTGTTTCCGTACACTGGAGGGCTCCTTTTACGAGCATGGAATGTTTCTCCTGTGAACTGTGGAGGAACTTGCCTTCCCACCTTGCGTCTGGGAGAGGAGACACAGCCCTGGATCCTGTACAGCACTTCAAGGAAGGCAGAGCCTGGCATCCTTCATATACATNCCATTAGCAGAAAATATTCCCCCAGAGGGAGGACAGGTGGTGACAGAGATAAGAAACATTGCCCTACCTGGTTTTAACAGTTGGCTCATTATCAGAAGGTGTCTGGCCTCTCCTCCCAGAGCTACAAGAGATAAAGAAAAAACATCTCCCCAAGTGCTTTTAACAAATGAAATAGAATACACACCCTGGCTCTGCAACCCAAGACAACAGGAATGAAAAGCTAGGAAGTACTTTCACCTGTGCTGGCTATCCAGAAGCAAAGGGGCAAGAACAGAAACTGGAGGAAAAGGATTTGTGTGGGATTCAGCAGATTTGCTGCAGAGCAATACAGATCCAACAAAAGCTTGTTGAGGAGAAAATGTAAAATGAACCTTGGCATAGTTTCATGTAAGCAAAGACCAATTTTGAGTTTTGCTATCAGAATATTTGGATGTCTGCATTTCACACAACCCCCAGGCTCTGAGCTGGTTTTGTTCAGGAATAGATGTCTAGCCTGGGACAGGAATGCTGAGCTCAAAAGGTTAGTAACTCAACTCAATGTGGATCTGAAGTGAATTAACAAGTTTTATGAGGTTGTCAAAGGTACTTGGCCAGGGTCTGACTGGGTTTTTCGAGGTGGTTTGCTCAGAGTGTGAAAAGCCAAAGCTCACAGACTTTGGGCAGACAGACCCTGCATCACAGCTCACAGTACACTCCCGTACCTTGATTTTGGGGAATACTTTCTAAAGTGTGTTTTCTCTCTTTGCTTTATTGCTCCTTAGATAATTAAAACCACGAAAGTACTATTTTTTTTTCTTTTTTTCTTTTTTTTTTGTTGTTTCCTTTTCTAACTTTCAGGTACATACAACGACTACAGCTGTAGCTTTCCTTAATTTACGGGCTCTCCTGCCTTATTTAAGAGGTGAATGTGGGGGGGGCTATGCTTCCCCCATGCTGTTGCCACATCCCATCAGTAAAGCAGAACATCAGAGCTCTCTTGGAGCTCTTCTGCCTGCAGAGCATTTCATAAATCTCACCATGAAGTCACAAAGGTCGAGTGCAGTGAGTAAGAGCAGTACCCTGGCTGATTAGTCAGCCTTTTAAAACGAAAGCAGACAGCTTCCACCCAGCCCTACTTCAGGGGACAGGAAAAAGGAAATTGGGGACCAGAAGTCTGAGACTGTGCCTTGGAGGCACACATCCTGCAGAACCACAGACACACACCATCCCCGCATATGATCAAACCAGGGTTTGCTTATCTAAACCATTTATCTATCTAACTGAATACATCAAATAAATCCATTTATTTATTAAATCAATGTTTATAAACCCCTCCCCTTTACATGAATAAAGTGACAGCACATGTCCACACCACTTAGTAGACCTTAATAAGACTAAAAGATGCAATTTTTTCATCAATTGTACTATAAGTCATTTTCCAAAGCCAAAACCAAAATATTCTTAGGTATATTCATATTCATATTCATATTCAGTGTGGTGGACTGTAGTTCATGCTAGATACTAAGCCAATAAGAGTGTGTATTTTCAGTATGTGTAATTCAATTTTTAATGATTGACTTGAACAAATATTACGGTGGTTAATCCTGAGAAAAAGGGTTCTAACACGTCTTAAAGGCCTAATCAAATGAATTTCTACCTCACTTATTTTCTAGTATTTGGATCTGAGGATGAATTAGATGTTAAGCCTGACACTGAAAGAAAGATCTTTAATATATTTAAATTATATTTCTTTAAAGTGCATCAATTGTGATATTATGACTATGAGTCCAAGCTCAATCATGTAATTGTGATTCATGAACACAAAAGACAATTTATCAAAGAAAGTAGGACTGATCAATTTTTGTTTAGACTTCTGTGATTCCAGTGTACGTGACATTTAGTTGTGCAGTGAGATGTAACTTGTGTCTGTTTAGACCATGGAGAGGATGAGGAGGGTTGGATTGGTTTGGTTTGGTTTTTTAATCTGGCTAATAGTTGCCAAAAAGAAAAATCATGAAGTCCCGCTAATACCACTCAGTGTGGGAAAAAAATGTTCTGGGAAGTAAAGCATTTTAATAAAAATGGTTAAAGAAATACCAAAGAAAATCTGTAGACAAAGGGGATTTTACCCCTGTCACAAAATGAAGCAAATATTTTCCACTGCCCCACCAAGGCTTCCATCTACAGACACGCATCTACTTCCACCTACACTTTTTTTCTGGAAAAAATGACATCTTTTGGAGAATGTACAAGACTATAAAAGGAAATATTTTAGACTGATCAATACATTTTGAGTGTCCACATAGATCAGCAATTTCAAGAAAAAGATAATTAGACCAAAACACTGCAGAATCAGTTCTTGGACTCTGAAAGTTCCTCCTAAGTTTCTCATGTCTCCCTCTCCACAGAAATATGGAAAGGTTTAAAAAATACATATTCACCAAGTCACACAAGCCTTGGAATTTCTCAGTTTTCCCTTTCTGCAATGTTTGCCAGGCACCAAACTCCAGGGAAGGGAGTAAAGCATTTCCTATGGGCAGACTTGCAGAAGTACCCTTGAAGTTCTGTGAAATATCTACCTCTGGTCATGAGAAAAGAGAAAAGGTGCTCAGCACACTAAACTGACTAAAAAAGGTTTTAGTCTTATGAATATGTGTAGACACAATCAGTTTTATTAAATTTTGCCTTGGACAAGACTACATAAAGTTTTAAAGGAAATGCTAGTCGTTACTGTTATTTGAGTTTTTTTTTTAAATTATTTTTCCAGTAGACACAACAAGGACAAGACTATCCTGGTTCAGAGAGCTATGACTCCAGTCATGAGTGAACTTGTAAACTTTAGATGCATTCATATGCATTCCATTCCATTTTAAATGCACCATAACCTGGTCATCTTTCTGCACTTTTATATTCATGCCATAGTTAAATTTCACACTTCTGGTAATAAGGGCAAGATAAAGTGTCTAAGAAATAAAATCCCCTGGTTCTGTGTCTGTAGTTGTTCAGCCCTCAGGCCTTCAACTGACTTCACTAGGATCTGCAAAAATGTAATTCGAGGAATGCTCCCTAACCAAGGCCATTAATCATTGGCATGATTTTCATGTTCTTACAAATCCTGTTGACAGTGAAACAATACAACTGCCAGAAGCTTAAGACTGTTTCTGGCTGTTAATAGCAACCAGTGTGTATCACAGAACAAATGTCCAGCAGCTAGGGTGTTCTGTGTTCTCTCTTCTTGAGCATTATTTGATTAATGTTGGTACACTCAGCTTGCATGAAGAAAGATTTACTGAGGGGAAAACAGATGACAGGCACAATGGTGCAATTTAATGTACCTTGTGAATAGCCACAAACCAGCAACTGGTTCTGCTGATTCTAAAGTCCACCTGAGGACTTCTGAGGATGACAGACCCTGTTTGGGTAGTAGACTCTACAGTGAGTCTAGATTTCAGATCACAGAAGCATTGGGAAGATTAAAGGGCTAAAAAAAATCTGTAAAATGAATTCATATAGTAGATTCAAAGGTTTTTAAACCCCTAAAAGACCTAGATTACCTAGTTTGATGTGCTGCAAAATAAAAGCTTTACAACTGTGCGCAAGTAAAACATTCTTTAGAATGCTAGTTTGGATTTAGAGCTTAGTGCCAGTCTACTGTGTCTTAACATGGTCTTGTCATTAAACAGTGTCTCGTTCTAGTTTGAACTGGTCTTGCTTTTGTATTTCTATTTCTATTATAGGCTATGATGGCCTTATTTGTTGATCTTTTCCATGACAAATTAAATAGATTTCATTTCTTTGTTTCTTTATTGGTAAGGAGATTACTGGGCCCCAATTCTGGCTCTTTTTGTAAGCCTTTTAAATTTGGAAGTAATGGTTTTAACACATGAAGGTCAAAACTAGATATGGGACGGTTAATGACTCTCTATATGAATAATCAAAGTACAAAAATGAACTCCTTAATCACATTTGGAATGCACATGCATATGTTGTATTGCCTTTGGGAATGGTCTCATTCATTTTTCCATATTTTGAGATTTTTACAGAGTAGTTCATGTTTTTGGAAAACATTTTTAACAAAGTAAAAATGTCTTATTGAGAGTCCTTCAAAAGGGACTCCCCTTATTTGCCAAGGTTGAAAAGAAGAATCCTTGATTTTCCCTAGTCTTTTAAAGAAGAAATATCTTGTCCTGATTTTTAAAGACACAATAGTGGAGGTTTTTGTTAATTTGTGATGGGGCACTATGTAAAGGTTGTCATTTCTTGGTGACAAAGTGTCATTAAGTCTTGTGGAATATGAAGTCATGGAAAAAGACAGCTATGATCAGAAAGTACTGCATGCATTTCAAAACCTCTTCCTCATCCCAAGATCCAGAAAGTGTGAGGCAGCTGCCTAAATATAGGTGCATACTGTCACTGCAGGTGCCCTAAAATTTTGAAGGTACAGCTGTGACACTGAACTTGCAGTTTCTGCCCTTCTAAGATAGCAACTAAGGGCAAGTAGGAATCCACTCTGAATGTAAAATAGCACTAAATCGCTTTGTTAAATAAAAATTACATCTCCTCCTGGATACTTTTGGTGAAGTAAGATAGGGTGTTGTGCTTCTAATCCAAGATTGAGCCTTGTGATCTGTACTCCAGGCATTTGCTGTGGTTATCCCACAGCTCTGGCTGAAGTTAAGCCTGGTGCTGAAGGCAAACAGGATTAAGAACTGAGGCTTTCAGTATGCAGATGATGTAATAGCTGTGCCAAGTAGAAGGCTCAGTCATTTCTCAAGAGGTTTTTTGCTCCTGGAGCACATTTATGTGCAGTCTTAACTTGTTCTCTTTGGAAGCCTTTGCCTAAGGACATCTAAACACTGACCAGTCTCTTCTCCCAGGGCAGAGAAGCAAATCAGTCTTTCTGCAGGCATAAAGCCTTGCTGTCCTCTGCTGGTAACTAATACAAACTTCTAACTTTTTGAAAAAACCTTTGGGCTTGTCTGAGCCCACTTTTCTGCAAACTGTTATTCTTTGTGCTCCTTTAAACCTTGGTAAAACTTGGTGTTTGTGTTATTTTTGTGCCTATGCTTGAGAGACTTGGGTCAAAGAGGCCTCAGTGTGTCTCTGACTCCCCTGCTGCCAGAGGTCTGCAGGCAGCGGGGAGAGAAGGTGTGAAACAGAAGGGTTGTGGGTGCAAGGAATGGAACCCTGTGCAAGGGTGAGGTGGTGGGTGGAAGCAGGGTAAGGCTTTGTCAAGCTAAGAATAGAAGACACGAGTTTCCACAGAGAAAAGAGGCTGCCCTGTCCTCTCACAAAGCTGGTTAAAAAGGGTGTTGCAAACGCTGTAGTGAGAGATTTACTCCTAGACTGGGAAGGAGATGTCTTTGAGCAGCAAAGACAATTTCCCAGCCTGGGCCAGGATGGGCAGGTCAGGAGTGGTGAGGAGGGGAGTGCTCCAGGATGACTCAGGCGTGCAGAACAGCTGGGCACATCGGCAGAAACGTTCCATGCAAGTCACCACAACCCTACAGTTGTGGAAATATCACGAGTATACATCTATATATAGATGAAGAGGCTCAAGTGTGGGCCAGAGTGCTAGCTCCATCACCCACCCCCAAGGCAGACAAACCAAAAAAAGCACAGGAGGTCACAAGTCCACCCCCAGGCTGAGTAACATTCAGACTCTGTGGGCAGAGACAGGCATGGGACTGCATCACCAGGACCTCAAAAACCAAAGTGCCCCAAATCAAGGAAAAAGGCAAGAGGGGGCAATGGAAAGTTGGGGAACAAAGGGTTTGGTGTAAAAAAACCAAAAAAAACCCCACCAAAACAGAACTGAAAGTGTGTTCACAGAGGAACCCACAGCAGTCAGACAGGCACCCTTTAGTCACAAGATAAGCAGTAGCTGAAGTGAGAGAGACTTGAGATAGCTGTCCTGGGCTCTTTTGCACCTCCCTGCATCCCAGTTGAGCTTGTAAATCACTGGTTATTTCCAAATGAGTGAGGAAATATTGCAGTCATTAAGAAAATAGTCTTTATTCTTGTTTTTTCCTCTCCAACTTTATCCTGAGAAAAATCTCATGACAACCCTTTTGAAACATACATTTTTTTATTTTTTTTAGGCAGTCTGGGGGTTCACTCATCATTTTTCCATCAAAAAGCTTTTGTTGAAAAATCCTAGCCTTGACGTAAGGAAACACAATTTTTTTTCAGACTCTTCATTTGTATTGATCGCAGGGTCTGAACTTATAAGGGCCTTGCTGATGAATGAGGTACAAATAAATTGAGAGCAAAAAATGTTCTCTCTTACAGCAATATCTGATGAAAGCCTCCTTCAGCTCTGCTTTCAGGCCACCTTTCTATGCCCCACTTTGCAGATGGTTTGTGCATGGTGCTTTATACCTTCCTTATCCAACCTACTGAGACAGTATTCAGCCCAGTCTGTAGCCTGGAAATAAAAATAAAAAATAAAAAATAAAAGCTGTGCTTCCTCAAAATGTTCTCTCTCTTCTTCAGGCATTTACAGTGAGGACTTGATTTTCTGCTCAGCAGCTGGGAGATGAGCACATGTTTAAACACCTTCTGAATTGGCCCTCTTTCCTGAGGAGAGGACATGTGATGTGGTCTGTTGCAAGCACAGAGTGATAAATGGGTGCTTAGTGTGTAGAGGTTAAAGAAGCTGTTTAAGAAACCTTCCTTTAATTAGCTCAGTATATCTTCCCTTTTTGCTGCCTCCCTTGCCATGAGTTACGAGTTATTTAATGTAGCATCGAGGCACAGGCTTACAGCTCCCATAAATGATGGATATTTGGGGAGATTATTTGACAGGTCACAATCAACATTGCCTTATAGAGTACGCAAGAGAGTTTGGAAAACATGTGTCCCAGGTACATAAGTGCCCACTTAGTGGAAAAATGTTTTACTGTTGTAACAGGCTGGGACACTTGGGTAACACGGTGCTGTGAGCCTTTAAAGGACAGCTTTTAAAAGGGAGAGAAATAGTCAAAAGTGCACATTATTCTGGCAGGAGGCAGTATCCCTCTGGGTGCTTCAGGTGAAAGGGGGTTTACTCCCCTAATGGCCACCTCTGACCTCTTTTGTGATCTCTTTAAATCTGAGGTAGAGAGATAGCACAGGCACGGCTGTGTATTTTAGCCTCATGCTGTACCCAAACCCATAATCATTTTGCATTTTCATATGTCATTGCTAACCTTAAACAATAGCTGCAATGCACAATCCCAATGCTTCTCCCTTAGAGGTTCAGCTGGGAACTCAAAAGCAGGATGCTGGAGAACCAGCCCTCACAGAGACAAAAGCCTTTGCTTCAAATTTGGTCATTCATGCCTTATTTCTGTGCTAGTTTTAGTCTTTTTTACACTAAACTGGTGCTTACTGTTGTGAATGAAACAGAAGCACTCCTGAGCTTAAACTGGGATATGGAAAGCTGCTTCATATTTGAAGAGTTGATTTGAAAAGACACAGAGCTTCCTTGTACACATAATAAACAACCTGTGAACTCCTGTTTTACACAAGAAGTTCTCCTTCCTGCTCTGTGTTTTCAAATCAATCAAAGCTGTAAGAGATGAATTTGTCCCTAAACTTCATACCCTGAGACAGTCTTCAGCCAAAGCACAAAGTGTAAACAGATGGCTCATCTTGTTTAAGGGAAGAAATCTCATTTCCTGCAGTGATGTGTAAAAGAAGGCTGAAGATGGCTGTGGTAGGGGCTACTCAAAAGGTCCTGGAAACAGTATTGTTTGTTATACTTTGGAGTCTCTAAAAGGATTCAAGAGCAAGAGAGTACAGAGGAGCTAATTAGCTGCTGGCCCAGCCAGGCCAGCTAAAATAAATCCTTTTTCAGTCTGGTGCCTCCAGTTCACTTAGCAGTATCTGCATTTCTCTGTTTTTCTTTCCAAAAGATCATATTTACCACAGAAGAACACATCTGTTCACCTTCCAGAGCTTTCCATACCATCCTCTAATCTTCATCATGAGAGCAGAAGCTGCTGTCTTGCCTGTGTCCTCCCTCTGTACCTCATACTGGCTTCCTTCTCCTTGAAAATCTGTGAGACAATAGGGGCAACCTGGGCTCCTCTGCTGGTTGCCTCTTCTATTGTTGATACCTGCAGGTTCTCAGCAGCTTCCTGAGCTATCAGTCCTACCTGACAGACAAGCCTGGTGGCTTCTCCCACCTCAGAAAGAGGCTGGTCTGTGTCTATAAAAATGTTTTTACATAAGGTTGGAACGTTGATATCCAGCATTCAGTGAAATACATTTAAAATCTGCTTCAAATGTCAGATGTTCTAATTAATAGGAGGATGCAGCTCAAAACTCTAATGAGGCTCAAAACTCTAATGACAGCAAATGCCAGATGTTCTAATTTAATTCTAAAAAGTCGTTCAGAGTCTCAATGCCAACAGAGCTATCTGTAAAGCTGCCACAAGGTGGTACCACAGTATTTTATAAGATTTTGATGTTTTTGTATTAAAGACTATTTTATTAGTAGAGGTGCAATGTAGAAGAGATGAGGCTGCAAAAAGATGCCTTTATTTGAAGACAATGCCCCTTTACTGCTGCAGAGGGTTTCTTGCAGAACTTGGCATTGCTCCTGCAGAGCCACCAGCAGCTGGGTCCGTCTGACAGCACCAATTTAACCGGGTGCCAATGTCTGCAATGTGCTTTCCTGCCATAATTATGAAAGATGAGTTGTTTAGGTGTTGAAATTTAAGCAAATTAATGTTTTCCTAACAATGATATCTGCCTAAATAAGTAAACTGGTTTTGATGTCTGTCCTGTATTTTCCCCTTCCTTCTCCCACCTTAGCCACTCTAAGGCTCTCCAGTTCTTCAGTTAAGGACAGATTGTGCCTGGATTGTGCAAAGACATTCCCCTGAAAATGGCAGGATGTTTAAGCACCAAGGGAACAAGAAGCCTGGACAATTCTTTAGTGGTGGAAATCCAACTGCTGTGCCAGTGAGGTTACTCCTCTGGTCCATATCTCAGTATCCAGTCTAACAGGAATTCTGTCCTTTCCTTTGGAACCAACACTGACAATCTTTCCAAAGCCTCAGTCTGTATTGAGCAGCTGTGAGCCCATCCCTCCAGTCCCTTGAATCATCCCCCCATGTGACAAGACACATCCTGTCCTTTGGTTTTAAGCTACTTTAAAATTCATACTTCACATCTCCTTGACCTAGGAACTGTATTTATGCTCTTCTCTATAATGTTTCTTCATAAATCAAACCTCTGTAGCTCTAATTACCCAGCCACTGAGTTCCTGCATCTCTCAGATAACAGAGATGCCTCCAGTTTCAAAATGCCAATGTATGGAAATTTTAGATAGCAACAGTTCTCTGCCTGTTGCCTGCTGATAAGATTTTTTTAAAAAGAAATGAGCCCTAAATAGCCAGACTGCAGCATTTTAGACGTGTTGAATTTTATGACTGTCTGTGGATCTGTATGCTCAGATCCATCCGAACTGCTTTTGATCCTTGAAGCAAAGCTGAGTGGGTTCTTCTCAGTGAAAGGCCATACCCCTCTAATTCGATTCCTTGAACTCTGTGTGTTGCTCTGGTTTTCTCTGTACTTCTCTGTTTTTTTTAAGGTCTACTTCAGCCTTCTGTGTTTACCTTTTGCAATGAAGTTTCTCACACTTTTCATGTAAATAATGATTGTTTTGCATTCCTTTCCGTAAGAGGAGAGAATTGATGGATTGTTGAGTTGACCAGTGTGGTTGGAGAGGACAATTTTCTTCCTCCAATCCATGGTCACTGTTGGAATTCTATAAATGTTGAGGTCTGTAAATAACCTGCCCCTTTTTTGCCTTGGACATCTCAGTGTGTGAGTGTCGTTTCTTTTGTGTTGTATTGCAATACTCTGTGCTCTCACTAAAACCTGAAGGGGCATTGTATAAATGTCATCTATGGGCTCAGATTGATGGCTTTGGTGGGAGTTAGTACAAACATGTGAATAAACCTGTTCCTACACCAAGGCACACAATGTCTTTCAAGAACATTGCTACACGAGCGCTCACCGGCCCTTGGGGCTGCATTCCAAGCTGTCGTCTTCCCTCACTTATATTGGCTTAACATTTATAAAGCATTATAAAGCATTTATTTTCCTCTGTCATCATCCTGCTGCCTCTGTGCAGCTTCTCTGCAATTACGTTGTACCCACCTCCCTTCTTTAATGCCAGTGGATTCAATTTGCATATGAATTTCCCTTGCTTTTATATAATTGAAGAATTTAAGAGATCTCCAGTGGGCTGCAATTCCTTTTGTCATTTCTCTTTGTTCATATGGACTGCCAGCAAAAGATCAACCCCTTGGTTGGTTTTAAATACACAGTTAAAAAAAAAAAAAATTGGGTAGTAATACGAAATAATATTGAAATGTATTACAAAAATAAGACACGAGATACAATTTTCTTGTACAATAAAAACCAGACAATTTTGTAGCACAGACTGCAATATTTTGTAATGCTTTGTGAACACTTTGTGCTCTGTGAACACTTTGGTGAGAAACAGCCCTTTGGAAATTGAAGTTCATCAGACAATTCTTATGCATAAACCCCTGCTTATACAGAGGAAAGCAAAGTGTGAATTAATTCATATTTCCACCCATTCTAAAAGGAAACAAACCAAACAACTCCCTCTAAGAAAGAAGCAAAAGGGTTTATTTTTGTAATTATTAAATTCGTAGATACCATTGCCCTGTAAAATGCATTTTTAGGTTATAAAGTAATAATGGTGATGGACGTGTTTTTATTAATTCACTTCACAGAAACCTGGGGAGATTTTTGTGAGCCTTTTTTTAGAACCAGAATCTTCCATTTGTGCCGTCCTTTACCATTCCTCTAATTCTAATTTCAGTCCAGTATGGAGACTTACTACCTCACCATGCATGGCAGGAAAAAAACAGTATTAGTCCAAATAAAAATGGGAGAACAAGCTTGGAGGATCACCATTAACAGGCAACTGCAACCAGCAAGCACATTTTTCAAACAAAATTATTTGGTATTTAAAATTTATGTCAAAATGCAATCTTGCTATGAAAACCAATGTCTTTGTGGCGAACATATCAGGAAGTATAAACTATGATCCAAGTACAGTTTGTTCTGGTAATTCCTGTCTCAGAAGATATAATTTCCAATACTGAGTCACTATCAACAGTGAAAAACATTTGGGGCTGTAAAAGGTGTCAGCATTAATGAGCCTGTCTAGTTTGGAATATGCTGTACTTGCCATTTGACATGAAAAGATATCATGTCACAAAACCCTCTTTTATGCCATTTATCATGCCGCACTTCTCATTTTCTTCCCCTAAAAAGCTCAGCTCTGGCAAGAAATTCAGTAAGTACAAGAGGTTTTCACTACTACTGCTGTTTTATCTCATTACTACAGGCAAAATGATTGCAGGGAGATCAAAATCCAGTCCATTTGTTCTGGAAATTAAATTCAAATCAATTTGAAGCTATTCCGATTGTACGGATGGCACTTCAAGACAAAGTGATGGCACTGTGCAAATTCAAAATGGGCTTGAAGCAAGATCAGTCCCTTTGTGGTAAGGAGCCTGGGTAAGAGAGGAGTAAAACAGAGAGCAGAACTTAGGAAAATGCTGGTGTTACAAGCAGCAGTGTCCTACTACCAGGCAAAATGCCATGGGCTGATATTTCCTTGTTTATGTGATGTCACCTTACAGCGTCAAGAGCATTTCTGAGGTTTTGTCTTGTCAGCCCACTCAGCCTGCATTTGCCTATGCATCTTCTCTCTTGAATAGAATGATTTAAATAACAAACTAGTTCAGCCTTTCAGAAGAGCTTCCCCTGTTCTGTGTTGTGAAGAGTGAGCTTTCTTGAGTTTCTGATATTTACACTTCTTCGTGTTCTTTCTATTTTATATAATCAATCCAGAAGCAAGTGCCCCTTAAGCCCTGGGTATTTCTCAAGGTTAGTGGCAGAAATATCTATAAGCAGATGAGAATAACTATTAATAACATTGCTTATGTGTGGTGGTGCCTTAAAGACCAAAGACTCTGTAGCCTGTAGTTAATGTAGTGCAGTTATTCTATATCTTGGAGGGATAAAAAATAATACACTTTAATAAAATTTGGAATTTGGTTAAGAATTGAAAGGTGAATCTACTGCAGGTGATTGATCAGTGTGGGAGACTGGGCTGGGAATTCTCCCTGTATCCAGTCTTGCTGTATTCCCCATGCAGTTGGAGTCATGGGGGGGTTTCTGCAACACATTGTTTTGTCCAAAATACCAAATCATTTAACTTCTTTATTTCTTATATTGTCTCCGTGAAAACATGACTTTTAGAAGCGTAGTGTATATGAAATTATTCAGGAAACAATTTATTTATGGATTCCCCTCCTCCTCTTCTTGCCTGGTTTATGAGCCTCTACATTGTAACCACTGTATTAGGAAAAAAAATGTTTTCCCTACAGTTTTACTGAGTACTTGCTTTTGTTTGTCTTTCCAGGACTGTTATGCATAGTAGGGAAACTATTCATAGAAGTAAAAATAACCTCCATGCAAACCTAAATGGAAACAGATACGGATTGAGAGACAAATCCAGCTCTACTCATTTTATATGCAAATAACCTAACCCATGCAATACAGGAAAAAAAAATTAAAAGGCACTGTCTTTTTTAGTACATAGAAATTATGACATTGCAGCTAGGAACCATAGCAACATTAAAAAAAAATATTATTTTTAGCAATATTAAAAAAAAAAAGAAAAGAAAAGAAAAGAAAAAAAACGAAAAGAAAAGGAAAAAAAAGTAGGGAAGCATTTGATTTAGTATTGACTCATTTTCCTTGCTAAAGATCAAAGCATTCAGGGACCATCTTTTGAAATATGTAATAATACATTGAGTCTAATTTCCAGGGCCTAATATTACAGAAGGCGAAAAGCTGAGAAAAAAAAAAAATAGAAGGGAAAATTTGCTGGGAGGTGTTTTTTCTCAAACTGAACAGCTTCAGAATACTTAACATAGAGCTTTTGGCAATAATTTTAGTGCCACTTGTCTGTTAGCCATAACATTTTCTGTTACTAAATAAGTATTTCAAATGAATTCAAGATTACCATATCAAACAATTACTGTTCCTAGGCAGCGCACTTTTGACTGAATGAGGATGAATATGCATGAGGATCTCTTTTTGGTTACTCAATTCCATTTTTTCTTAACAAGCACAGGCTGCTTCTTTGAGTTACATGAGACCTTTAATTGGTGTCAACAACTGTGACAACACCTCTCATCATGGTTTTCTCCCTGCCTTGTTTTTCAGTAAACCAAAAGGCAGAAAACATGCTTCAGTTTCAGATCCATAATGTGCTTTAAAATTCCACCAGCACTGCAGAGTGTAATTATCATCCAGAAATAAAGATATTACAGTGATTACATTAATTTAATTTCCCTGCCTTGTCTTTGAAGAAGTCAAATTATAAATGGTGGGCTTCCCTTTCTAAGACATAGCAGTAAAGTCTAGATGTAGCAGCTGCTCTCCCCCAAAATCCAGAGAGATTTTCTTAGTCCAAAATGGTTAATTTTGGCATGTAGTCTTCAGAATTCCTGGAAGTTTTAAATGCCTAGTTCAGGCTGGATTTTCTTGTCTTGGGTCTGACCTAACCCCCACAGAGGTGGGCGGGGGCCCTTCCTCTGGCTCATGGACCATCATTCACACGATTTCTCACAAGCTAGAGCATCCCTAAAGGTATGTGCTGCAGAGAGAAGATAAAAACCAGGAAGTCACAAGCCAGCTTTGACATGCATGTGCAGGGAAGTTGTCAAACTGGACGTTTTGTAACTGCTGCTGACTGGAATGGTTTGGCCACACTGATGTCATTCGTGCTTGGATTAATTGCAGCAGTTGCTGAAGTTTCTGCTTCTTCCCATGACTGAGGTTCATTTCAAAAGATGTATGCTCCAAAAGAGCTGGTCTGGGTCAAGAATCACCCACAGACATCTCACCAAGAGGGAGCTTTATATACAGAAAATAAGGGCAGTGTGAGGAGGGCCCTGTTTCCCCAGTGGAGAGCTCAGGGAGGAAGAGGATGAGCAGAGAGTGGGTGAGCTGTGGGGACATCAGCCCCAATGCCTCAGGAGAGCCTTGCACTGAAAATGGCTCACTGAAAATCCTCTTCACAGGTTAGGTGGGTTCCTTAGAGCGATGGTTGTCTTACTTAGCAGCAGACACCATTCCAGGAATTCCACCTTCTAACCCTTTTTGTTTGGATCAAGATCCAAACAAGAGCCTAAGAGGTTCTCATGCAAAGCCTGTAATTATGTGTCTGTTCAAGTAAGCTTTTGCATTACAGTGTTGACAGAGAATTTTCTGGCAAAAGAGAAAATACTGAGTTATCATCTCCAACATTTACAGAAATGTGTTAAACTTAACAAACCTTTGACAAGACATACAGAAGAGTGTCACATAATCCTTCTTGCAGCTGAAAATATACCTGCCTGCATTTAATTTGTGGTCCTGAGCTTCAGAGCAATCCTGATATCAGTCCTTTATTGAGGACTAATTTGCATTTATTATCTTTATGTACATGCCTATTATTTTTCTATGTGTATTTTAAAAGTATAAAATATATGAATAGAATGAAAACATGGACTATATGCTTTAATTGTAAACCTGGGACGGTCCTGTCATGATGCAAGGATGATGGATGTGGTGGGATCTCTGAGTCTAGATGCTGTTGGAACTTTAGGATTGGCACTGCATGAAGAAATTGGGATTTTTATGTTTTGGGTTTTTTTAGTATGTGGTATTCACTTCTCATTTTTAACTCTCATTTCTGTTTAGTAGGGTTTTTTGGTACATCTGCCTTTTTGTGCTGAACAAGATTGAGTCTTCCTGGCAAAGTTCATCTAAATCCTCTAAATCACACTTCAGTTCTTGGCCTTTCCTAAGTCAAATTATCAGAGGTTGGATGCTAAGCTGTGACCTTTTTTTGGTGATGTAGGAGTATGAAGCAGCAGTTTTAGACCTAGGAAATAAAGAGAAATAAAGACTAGTGTCTTCTGTCCTTCACGCCTTCAGAAAGTCAAATACTTTCTGAAACAAATCTTTTATAATGCTTAAATAATAAGTCACATCACAGAATATTTCAGAAATTTGATTGCTAAAATTCAAACCATTTCAATATGCTGTAGGTACTTTTGTGTAATTTGATATGACATAGGCAGATAAGCCTCTGAGGGTTTGAAAAATTGTTTGTGAATGGCAATCAAATTGCCTTTGGATATATTTGAATTTATAGGGATCATTTATTTAAATTCTGCCAAGTTTCATGTTGTGTTTAGCATCTGAAACAGAGTAATAAAAATGTTGTGAGGCTTGATCAACAGCAAAAAGTTTAATTAACTTTGTCAATTAGAAGTACCAAAGTTTTCATTGAGAGGTTATGAAAGAATCAGTACTGTTAATTCACCTTTGAGTCAGGGATACCCCTGGAAATGCCATTCCTGTACCTTTTGCTTAAAAATGTTCTAAATTAATTGAAAATATATTAAAAACATTCATGGTTCTTCACTGTGTAAATATCAAAATTAATGTCACATGCAAAAATGTCAAGAATTATCACCTCTTTTGACAATAATGGTGCTGTTCATAACAGAGGATCAGCCAGACATCGAGCGGACGCGATGCTTCCTGATATTATTTTTATGCAGTTATCGGAATAATGGCACACGTTATTTTCATCATGTTTGACTATTTTATATATGCTTGTCACTTCTCCTTAAGCTGTGTTTTCAAATAGCCAGGAGCTGGAGCTCACTGGCAGCCATCATTCCTGCACTTTCTATCTCTGTGATGGGGTGGAGCCAGAAGTGGGAAAGTTTATAGGGTCACAGAGAGAACTGTGAGGTTTTACTACCACCCATTTGTTTTCAAGGCACTTTTTTTATCCTTAGGTTCCAAAAGATTGGTAGCACAGAAATTTTCAGTTTCTACTTGCTCCACCTTGCCCTACTATGAGAAGTGGTGTGATCCCACCTCTTCCTTTCAGCAGAAATCTTCTGTTCTGAAAACTAGGATGGGGTTTGTGTCGCAGCATGACACAAAGGAACAACACACACTGAGATGTCCAAGGCAAAAAAGGGCAGGTTTATTTACAGACCTCAACATTTATAGAATTCCAACAATGACCATGGATTGGAGGAAGAAAATCTTCCTCTCCAACTACACTGGTCAACCCCAACAGTCTCCTCCTTGTAAGAAGAATGTAAACATGGACAGACAGTTACAACTACAGTAGGCTGTTTATGTGAAAATTGTGAGAGACTCCATTGCAAAAGGCAAATACAGAAGGCTGAAATAGAACCTTAGAAAAACCTCTTCAAAAGACAGAGGAGAACAGAAAAAAACCCAGACAACAGGTATATAGGTAGGGAAGATGACTTGCTGCACCTTTGGGTAAGTGCCCTACTTTGGGCATTTACTCCTGGCTGGTGCCTTCAGGCAGAGGAGAGGCGCCGAGGCTGCGCCGCAGGAGGGAGTGGCGATTTTCCCCTGAAATGTCACTGCCAGATGAGGGGCAGCTGTGACGCCCAAGAGGAGCCCACATCCTCCTTGTAGCTTAACCTCAGCCTTCGTGTTCATTTCTCTGCTAACCACCAGCACTGGGGGAGAAAGAAAAGACAGGGGAAAGAAATGCAGAGAGCAAAAATTAAGACGAGGTGATACACTAGAAGTTGGGTATGGAAGAATGGATATTTTTCACCCTACCTGCTTAAGGTGTGGCAGGATTTTAACCTCGGTGCATAACTTGAGGCAGGGTATTCAGGCTACTTATATCCTTTATGGTCTAAACAAATTGGTTCTTTAATGTGGTTTGATAAAATAAAAAGGATACTTTGCATAGAGGATGTGATGGTGTGTAGAAGGTACGAGCAGAGCTCCAAACAGGGCAAGATTCCTAGGGATTCCTGCCCCTCAAAAGCTTAAAATTAAAATTAATTTCTTTTTTCTTCTTGAAAAATCTTATTGCTGTCACTTGTATTTAGAATTTTTTTCTATGACAAAGATTATTTCTTCCCTGTGTGGTTTAAAGTATTCTTTCTTCAACACCATGACATATCTCCTCCCTTCATCTAAATATGTTTAATAAATCCTCCAAGAGCAGTGAATTTGATCAGTGTGTGCATCTGTAGACACCTGAAGATTGCAGGTTCCAATCATAACTTGCTGGTTTGAAAGATAACACTACGACTAAATTCTGATTTACACGTTCACTTTACAGCCTAAAATTGTTTCTTATGCCTATTTTTCTGCTTATCTGTATTTTATTAAAATTAAATTAGTAAATTAATTTCATTGGTAGCAATTAATGAAATCATTTCTTCACGAATACATGGGGGGAGAGTACCACCAATATATTTGGAAAAGCAAAGAAAATTAATTAATTGAAAATGTACAAAGGAAGATCTACTCAGTTGTGGTTTTCTTCCCAAATGCCTATGCAATTAATAAATGAGAATTTTCAATAAAAAATTAAATTAACACAAAGAAACTTGAAGACCTTGTTATTGAAGACAGTTGTATTATGAAACATTAATTTGCTCTGAATGCCAAGAACATGGTTATAAAACAGCTGCCTATTTATTAAATAGTATCATAGTATGTTATCGACCATATTTGTGTCTCCTGTTTTGAATCAGTATAAAACATGTTTAAAAGAGGATTTAAATTTCTTTTGCAAGCTACAAATAAGATGACAATGAAGGAATAAATGTATTCAAGTCTCCTGAAAGGGATTTATTTTGGAAGCCAAACTACTAAAGAGGAATCAACAGCAAACAAGAAAACCAAAACATTCTGCCTAAAAACCTCAAATCTCTTTGAAAAATGAAGCAAACACTTGAAGAAAATAATAATGGCAAACTTTTTTATTAGGAAGGTAGCTCAAGTATCTAGCATATTACATCCTGCTGCTTGAATATTTATCTACTCTTATTAGAAAGCATCATGTGAAATTTGTACTTAAA
This sequence comes from Rhadina sibilatrix, assembly GCA_013400275.1. Taxonomy (NCBI): domain Eukaryota; kingdom Metazoa; phylum Chordata; class Aves; order Passeriformes; family Phylloscopidae; genus Rhadina; species Rhadina sibilatrix. The sequence continues at coordinate 123,818 of VWYO01013233.1, read as the reverse complement.
CACAAGCTGGCACATGTGATTCTTGAAAGTGGCTTCTGCTATCACTTTAATAATGAGTAATTATCTGTACTGAACTGCAATGGGAGACATCACCAATTCCTACAGCCTCAGTGTTTTTCCTCACAGAAACGGGAGCCATCTCTTCTGATTTCTGTTCTGGTGTTTCTTCACCAGCTCCTTGTACACTTCCGACCTCAGAAACCTGGGAAAAGAGTCCTTTGCCATGAGACAGTAGACTGAGCTCTGAGCAGCATCAAAGCAGCTGAGGGTGGGCTCGGAGATGTTCTGGGAGATATCATTTTTGGTGTGGAAGTCAATATTAATCTGTAGGGAGAAAGGAGCATGAAAGTGGTGTCAGTTTGCTTGGAAAGCTGAGGTCTGTTTGTGGCCAGGACACAGGCTGCATCTGAATTTCCTCCCAAATAACTCGACTGATGCAAATAAACAGGAAGTTCATCCCTTCATTTTCTAGCAGACTGAATTCTTCATTTTATTTGGCTCTTAAAAAGATGGCATCACTGAAAAAAAAGAAGGGAAAAACTTGCTTTTTCTTCTCAACTTTCTGCCAAACCAAATCCTATGAAGTACTGATTGTCAAAGAGTAAGTTAAAGGTGAAGGTACTCAGCACAATTTTAGATTTTGGCCCTATGTATTTTTTAAGGATTTTTTTTTGTTTTTTAACAGTAATAAGATGAATTTCAATCATATGTAAGACATGGGGACATTTAAAGCACTCTTGCTAGCAAAGGCAAAAGCATCAGAGTTTAAGGTGCAGAAAGTGAATAACGATTAATAAACAATTTGTTCTTTCACAGTAAGCCTTTTTGAAATAATGATAAAATTGACTTCTGTGATAGAAATCTCTGCATTCTCATCATGTCAAAAATACCTGTACAAAAGACCAAATGCAATCATAAACCTACTAATACTTTGGTATCTTAAACATTGAAGAAATGCTGCTTACTGCATTATGAAAAGTGGTTAGAGAAAAGAGATTATACTGAGCATAAACTTCCTTAAAACTTCAGGCAGAAGTTTCAGCAGGTGTGGTAAACTTATTCTCTGTGTGAGGAATATAAACCATATCACCTTTGCTTCACAGAGTTGCACAAGGTGCTTACCTGCTAAATAATGGACATGAAAATGGGAGTTACAGCCAGGCTGAATTGTATTTTCTGTCGTTCCAGGAGATCTAGATCCAAACTTTCCACATCATCCCTAACCCCAGCACCCAAAGCACACACAGAAAAAACCCTTTACCTCCTTTGGAGCATCAGCTTGTATGAAGTCAGAATAAATCTTTTGGGCTTTCGATGCGATCTTGGTGTAGGATTTGGTTTTCTTGAAGTCCTCGCAGGCCAGCCAGAACTCCACATTCTCCTCACTGAACTCAGACTTCAGAAATGTCCGAAAAGCTGCCAGGCCCTCTGGGGAAAAGGCATCAGAAAGTGGGTGGAGGAAAATTGAAAGACCAGTGTAATTTATGTGTGTGTATACCCACACATGTATGTGTGTGTGTGTGTATATATATATATAATATATATATATACACACAATATGTGTATAGTGTAACCTATGCACTCTTTTCCATGTCAGCCAGCAGTCAGGTTTGAGAAGCTGCTGCAGAGGAAATAAGTAAGAGATTAAATTATAGTGCTGATAAGGGGACTGCTAAGAGAGTTTTTCGGTGAGTTGCCAACCAAGGATTGCTCCCAGCAGCTGCCTGCTGTGGTTTGGTCTCTTTAGCACTGGTACATTTGTTAAAGGGGGAACCCAGAGGTTTTGGTCTTCAAGAGGATTTGTAGGGGCTGGGAAATCAGAGATTTGAGGCTGATCCCTGGGTTGAGAACAAACAGAAATGTAGGTCACGCTGTGCTAGTGTGTTCTCCCCACAACTGATGTTCCTTGCCCAAATGGGGCTTCCATCTCCTTGCAAGGAAAGATTAAGGCTTGGATAAAAGATGGACTGCTTGTTACTTCTTTGTTACTCTTTTGATTTTTTTTTTTCACTTTGAAGGGGAAAAAGTGAAACAAATAAAGCTTTGTTCGGAAGAAACTGTTTTAAAATTAATTCAACTCACAAGCTCTGAGGAAAGAAAGTTGACAGCACCCAAATTTAATTGTGTTGGTCAAGTTAATGCTGTCCAGGAACAGTGTGGAGGCACCCCAGGGTCCAGGCCACAACATTACTGCAGGGAAATGGGGCAGGGGCAAGGAAATTCCCAAGTTGCTTGTGGTTTGTGGTGTCAGGTTTGTAGAAATGGCATTTCTCAGAGAAGTGACTTTAGATATGTCATTTTTTGTTTAATTGGAAGTCACTGCACAACACACATATTTGTCTGGATACCTAAGAAAACGTTTGTGGGGTTTTTTGTGTAAAAAATTATAAAAAGTGAAACAGTTGCAAGGGGAATTTAGCAATTCCCTTAATAAAAAACATTTCATAGCATTTCTGCCGGCCCTTGAGCACTGGTCAGAAGGTATATTGTGTTTGTAGCTTGGACAAACCTCTCAGGACAGCAGCTCTGGTCAGTTCAATGCTTGTGGGGAGCTGAACTGGAGAGCAGTGTGAAAACCTGGCAGAAATGTATGGCAGCTGGGATGTCAAATGTTTTAAGAACAGATGTATTTTTTCCATCACTTCTTACCTTTATTGGCAAGCACTGTATCCACAGACTCAGACCAGGCCATGGTTTCCCCAGTGTTTGATCTGTGGAAACAACATCTACCCTTGAAAATAGCATTGTGGTCTTTGCCCTGTGCAGCCTGGGGTGTGGCTGGCTGCTTGGGAGAGGGGCTCAGCCACTCATCCTACCCCACACATGGAAAAACAGGGATATTGGCACTGCTGACTTGATTATTCATCCTGGAAATACTCAAAATGCCTGCAGTTGGTGGAGCTCCAATAAAGCATAGGAGAGGTAGGAATGTTCTAGAGAGTGTACTGAATTTCTTCTCCAATTCAAAAGGATTAGGCATTAATTTATATGGCACTTTTTGCTTGGAATGACTGAAATTATCTAAAATGTTACCAAGCTACGCTAGTAGGAAACATGGGCCTCATACAAGCTTCTCAGTGGTATAAATAATGGAGTAAATTCATAGTTTTGGCTCTTCCCCTGAAACTTGCTGTAAGCCTAAACATGAGGGCAAACACTTTGTTCTGTATAAAATATTTTTATATTTTATAATTTTTCTTTAAAACTATTTTCAGTTTTCTTTAAAAAAACAAACAAACAAACAAAAAAACCCACAAAACCAAAAACCTAAAAACTCAGCACAAAAAAAAAAAAAAAAAAAAAAAAAAAAAAAAAAAACCAAAAAACCCAAAAAAAAAAAAAAAAAAAAAAAAAAAAATCCCAAGCATTCTCAAGTTCTGTAAAAAAAAAAACCAAAAACATGTGATGTTCCAAGGAGGGCTCTGAGAGCTCAGCTATCAAAACCCTGCTCTCTGAATTATTAGAGCTTGGTTTGAGAGCTGTGCTCTGCAACCACTCCTCAGCATCACCAGTAAAGGTATTTTCTAATTGCAAGTTTATAAAGAGATCATATAACAGTGTCAGGCTATTTACATGGCTGTAGTTAAAATTATTACAAGGCATGGTGGCAGTGACACCTCAAACAAGCAAGCTTTTTTGTAGCTCCCCATTTACTTGTATCCAGACTGCAAAAATTATCTTCAAGCAAGAAAAAAAAATGTGCGTATTTATAAGTGTATATAAACACACACGAGGGAAACTGGAGTGCAAATATAGTAAGTCTGTGAAAACACAAATGAAAGCTAAGCATAGCATAATGTTGTACTTTGTGAGACATCATGTGATGATGGAATTAATCGGCAGAGAATTTTTTTAGCAACAATAAGAAACTTTTATCAAATATATAACAAATCTTCAGGATTTTTATTAAATGTTTATTAACTTTCTTGTCAAGCAAAAAAATCAAAATGAAAGACCAGGATAAACCAGACAGTTTTGCTTCTTGTTCTTACGGGTAATGTTAGTTGTTTTAATATTTACTCACCACTCAGAGAGTAATCTCACTGACCATGTGGGATTTATTTGAATGGGAATGGCAAGCAGAATTGACAGGGAATCAAAATAGTCATATCCCCTTCAAAGGGGGAAGGAAAATAAAGGTGTACAGATTATACAAACCTGGTCATCCTGTCACATAAATCTCCTACAATTAAAATAGCCATAAATGGCAACTCACTTCACTGGCATTTTTTTGTTCCACTGTTTGTCTGTCTGACTGTCTCAGGGAAGGCAGAGTTTCTTTTTCTGACTGGTCTTCAAGCTGAAGGTAATGTGACAGCAGGAACAACACAGTTAGCATGCAAATAACCAAACAGGACAATGCACATTGACAAACCATTTTCAACATTTTCTTTAAAATTATTTCTTTCAGAAACATGGCCTATTTTTAAGCAGTGCCATTCTCACCTAACAGTGGCCCTGATGCAAAAGGACTGGGGGCACTGGCAACACATTCCTGCCCAGGGTCACATGTGGTGGAGCAAGTCCAGAGAGGGCAGCAGGTGGGGAAGGGGCTGAGCACAGGTCTGATGAGGAGCAGCTGAAGGAGCTGGTGTTGTTTAGCCTGGAAAAAAAGCCCCAGAGGGGACCTTATTGCTGCCTGGAACTGCCTGAGAAGGGATTGTAACCAGCTGCTGGTCTGTGTGATTTGTCTCTTGCTCTTGATAATTATTCTTTCATCCCCAGCTCTTTGCATCCCTCTGTGTAATCCTGGCTGTCGTCCCTCACTCTCCTGAACAAGCAGGCTTACTGATTGATTTCTTGCCTCCCTCCAAAACTTGTCCTGAGGCCAAATCTCAGATTACTCAGATTACCCAGATTCTTGCTTCTCAATGTCTTCTGGCATAAACTTCCAGTGGTTCAGGAACTGGGATCCCAGCTGTCCCAAATTGCAGAGTAAGAGATTTTTGTCTTCTCAGTTGAAATATTTTAACCTAGCAGAGCAGTCTTAGGAGCTGAGGTCCCATTTGATTTTCCTCTATGGTACAGTCATGAGCAAAGCTGCCTCCTGCCTGCCTGAGAACACCTTTCTTATTTTAGCCATGTCCATCTTCTAAGGTCAGAAAGAAAAACCCACGCACCACATGCCATGTTTCACCCTTAGCAACGTTAAGAGATTATTCCTTATCCTTACCTTTTGTAGATCTGTAAAAGAAGTCTCAATCTATTTGATGAACTTCACATGGGACAAAAAAACAGTGAATCTGGTCAATTGTGCTCCAGGAAGATGAAATCAGATGGAAACAGATATGGAGAGGTGCATTACTGGGAAGGGCAGGAGAACTGAATTGTCTTGCAGGAGAGGAATGAAAGACCAGTTTGCTTCTAAGATGAAAGCAGAGAGGAGCTATGATTGCCCTCTGAATACAGATAGGTAAGCTGGTGAAAA
>VWYO01013233.1:99561-118332 GCA_013400275.1 Rhadina sibilatrix | reverse complement strand
AAAATTTCAAAAAAGTGGTTTAATTAAAAAAAAAAAAAAAAAAAAAAAAAAAAAAGTATATAAGCCAGTGAGCAAACTCAGACTGAAAACCAGATTAAGGCTTCACAAACTGCTGTTTTTTACAGTCTCCAGTAGAATTTTTTGCCCTCTCTATACTTTGAAGATAGAGCTTCATATATTTATGAGATTATTTTAAGTTGTTGTCTTCATTGATAGAACACCAGAAATGATTACCTAAAATGCCCTTTTAGTCCTGCATTATTACTAAAAAAGATTCCTGGCAGCAAAATACGAATCTTTTCTGTAATTCCTTAGTGTTGCATCTGCTTGCTTCTAAACATTACAGGAGAAGAGAAATGTTAATTATCATCCTGATTTTCTGCCATGATCTTATTTTGCTTAATTGGTTATTTTCTCTTATTTCCAGAGCACATCTTGTGTACCAGAGAGAATCAAAAGCCTCTCACGCATTGTGCTAGTGAGACTAACTTCAGCATCTTACAGCTGGGGAGAAAACCTTCAGCATCTGCATTGACATCAAATCCTTTGTGCCTGATTCAGTCCCAGGTTTGAGCTTTGGTAAAAGGGCATAAACAAAACACAAAATACAACCAATATTTCTCTGTGGAGCTTCTGGCTGGGCAGAGTGTAAACAGCTACAATTTGAATTTTTTAACAGCGTCATCCCAGAAAAGCTAGTCCAGTTGTGAGGACAGAGGTGACACTAAATTGGGCAACTCATAATTCTTGGCTGGCTCTATTAATTTCTCAGTGTTTTCCCTGCATCTAATCTAATTGGTTCTACTATTTACCCACCTTAGAACTGTAGCCATAAATTGATTTTGCTTTTTTTTTTCAGGAGGTATTATCATTGTTATATCATTGTTCCATTAACTCCTGTGAAACAAGGGAAGGTTGCTGATCCTAGAGAGGGAAGGTTGAGGATCTGTGCCTATTTTTTCTTAACATCGTCAGACAATATGCATTTCTTTCAAAACAAAATTCCAGATAGTTTCACACATTTATTTTTAAAATTTCTACCTAATAGCCTGTTATCTGAATGAAGCAGACATGAACATCTCTTCAAGATATCTCAGGACTGATGTATACTTTTCAAGTCAGCCTTAGCAGCCACATAACTATGCTAAAACCAAAGAATATCCTAGCACACATAATAATTGGATGGATGCAGTCAGGTTGCTTTTGCATTTTATGGGCAGATAAATTTTGCTCACAATCCACAAAAGCATAAAGAAGCTGTGAGGGACTCTCATCACTGTACAATATTCTGCCAGTGACTGCTCAGTCTCTGCAAGCTGAAAACATTTCAGGTTCTCAGCAGGTTAATAGGGTTGTGATACTTGTACTGGGGCAATGAAAGTAAGTTCACTAACCAAAGTTAGGCACAGCCACTTCTTCCCATAGAAACCAGCTGGTTGTGTTTCTCTGTACTTCCTCTGCTTGGAACTTAATAGTGTCTGGAAAGAAACTCTGATACTTCACTGAAATGTCATAAGGAGAAAAAAGTGACCTTAGCATTAAAACAAATGCATCGGCTGCTCGTGCAAGTGTGTTGGCTATTCATAATAAACAGCATCAAGCAAACTAAAGGAAATATATGTAGTAGAGATGAGCTGGAAAGTGCACACAGAATTAGTGCTAAATAGTGCTAAATTAGTGCTTTTTTTCAATCTGGACCCAACTGGCACACACAGATACAGCTTCAGTTCATTCATAGCTGGGACTGGACCTGCAGAGTCACTCAGGCCTGTGGCTTAACCTTTCAGTAACTCTGAGGGCTGGGCTATGGACTTCTGAGTCCTCTGCCTTTGGTGACATGGGAGAGCTGAAACTCCAGGGAAGAAAACGCAGATCTGACTGAACGTTCCCAACTTTGTCAGTATTACTTGCTAAGGACCCCTGATTTATTAAATATTTTAATCTCCAGAACTTTCAGGTTCATAACTTCACTTTTACTGAGGCTCGCCTTTTATTCTTTAACTATCTTTAGGCATTAAATTTGCTGAATTTTCTTCCTTTATGAAAAGCCATTGGCTGTTGAGGGGCATAAGACCTGTCAGTTTTTGTTCCTCTGACCCGGGTACTAATCACAATAGGCAGTCTAAAGCAATGCTATGTATTCAAATCATTGGTTTATTAACCTTCATTTCCACATACATATGTTCCTAAAAGGGCTGCCTTGTACTCACCTGAGCACAAAGTGAGGAAAGCTCACACTCTTCAATGGATGTGCTGCTGTTTCCTTGGATCAGGTTTGGTGGCTAACGATCCTCAGCACTTGGCCTCTGCTAATTCCATTCCATGCACAGCTTTACTTGGGCAGTGCTGGCTTGTACAAGGGAACCCCAGAAGAACAAAAAGTTTCTGTTCTGTTGCCCCGAGCAGCCCAGGGGAGCTTGGGTGCATCCCTTGTGCTGGGAGAAGCCAACATGATCCAGGCACTGCTGGCATCCTAAGAACATGGAAACGCCTGTCCCACGGGGATGCAAATACACCTTAATCACAGCACTATGTAAATGGCCACCTTCCCACAGCACTGCACTGCATGGGCAACTCACAAAACAATTGATTTTTCTCCATGTGAATAAGTCTGTGTGCCTTCGGTGTGCCACGGAGTTGTTTTGCATAAGAAAATGAGCTGTTATTTTCCACCCCAGCAAACTATGCCCTTCAGGTGAAATGTTTTGATTTCAAGAACAATCTGTCAAAATACTCTGCAGTGCTCTGGGCTCCTCATATCAGGTGCTGTATAATCACAAACCTCCATTTGAAAAGAACTGGAAACAATTCAAAAGAAAATATGCAGCCAGGAAAAGCTGGAATAGCATTAGCTGCAGAAATTTAAAATGAGGCCACGAAGCTGTGAAAAAACAAGAGTGTCTTAATTATGAGCAGATTTTATGGTGAAGATATGAGAGTTCAGAACTGTCCTTTTTATTAGGTTTCAGCCTTTTCTTCTGTCCTGCTTGAAAACTCTCAAATGGCTGCTGTAGGATTGTGCTTCTTGCCAGTTAACTTTAGTTACCTTTCATGGAGAAGGAAATGGTAGAGGCTAGGCTGTAAATCTGGGAGTCCAGATAATTTCCTGTAAAGCAAAAGGGAGAATTAGGAGGAGTTTACACAAACAGATGCTCTTTAGGAAAGGAGAGAGAAAATCTTTGGTATGAAACCAGATGGTGCTTTTAGAGACAGCCCTAAATGATCAGGGCACAACAAATGGAAGACAGCAACACATTAACAAGGAAAAAACGTAAAAATGGAAGCAAGTTTGGGTGGTAAATAGAGGAAATACATTTTTATTTTTGGCACAGAGCCGCACAGGAGCTTAAAGGGCATTTGACTGAGGCATTTGACTAAAATGCAAAGAACAGAGTGGGATCTGGGATAGGCAGCTGAGCAAGGCGTAAGCTCATGAGCATATGAATCACTGATGAGAGGAAGATGATTTTCTGCAAATTTTTTTCTCAGTTGAGGTCTCTGGCAGCATGTGTGGAAAGGAGAGGGAACTGCATTCAAAGCAGTAGCTAATTAAGGCAGGCTGAGCAGCTGGGGATAAAAGGAGAGGAAAATGATCTGCTGTTTGTGAGTCACTTAAAAGTTGTAGCATGTAAGAGCATATAAGCCATGTTACTGATTTTTTGCTTCACTGGAAGATGGAAATTGGTTGTCATCTTCGAGATTCTTTATCTTAGATTTCATTCTTGCTTCTTGACAGTTGAAAAATCAGTCGTTTTTTCCTCAATGACAAATCCACAATCCCAAGATATTTGGTCCTGTGTATTTCCACCTCCCCCAGGTTAAACAAGAAGAACAGACTATAATTCAGCCAATTTAAAGCATCTGATTAGACTGAAGTGTTGAAACAGGAAGCAAACCTTTGTGCCACACAAGCAGATTGTTTCCCTCATGCTTTGTGTCTTGAGATTTCACCTATGTAAGGAGTAAAGTGCAGTGTTTGGGTAGGCTAAATTATTATGTTGTCAGGAGGAATATTTTGGGAGCTCTTACTGAACCCTGAATGGCACATATAAATATAAAAACCTGCTACATAAAACAATCCAATAAAAGTACTTGCCCAACAGGCTTCCTATGTGTATTATTTGCATTAGGGCAGCTCAGCACCAAATAGTAGAGTGCTCATTTTCCCTCACTAAAAGGAGCCTCTTCTAGAGAAAAAAAAACCCTTTGCCAGATAATTAAGTCATTTTTGTTTATCTTTGTGTCCTTTGCCTTCCTTTCTCTGAGTTTATCTTGACTTTCTTTTTACAGTAGTTCCCATGGCATTCGTCTGCTGTAAATTCAGCTAGGGTTCATAATTATCTTTGGAAAACACACATGCATAAAAAGCTACCAGGAATATCTTACTTGTTTGTTTTCATGATAGAACCCATAAGAGGGACTAGCACTGTCAGTACGCAGACTGATGGGTTTGAGGAAGGCCTCCCTGCAGAGAAGCAAAATTTTCCATGTGTCTGTGAAATGAAACAAAGGGCACCTGCTGACCTCTCTTCATCCTTGCAGACCCTTCTGACTAACAGCTGGGCTTTGGCTAACAAGAAGAAGTCTTACTCAGGGTGCTGTATTTGTCATTTGCTTGGATTTTGGAACAGTATTAAATATATGTATTTCTTTCATTTCTTTCCTTCATGGCAATCCATCCAAGATATGGATTCTCTGCTGATATGAAGGGAAATAATCACACCAGGGCAGAATTTAGCCTCAAGTGTGTAGGTATTATGCCTGTATGGCAACAAACCCAGTGCCAACACTCAGGTGGGGCTGTTCTCACATCTGTTCCCCTCCTCCAGCAAGGATCGCAGTACATGACACAGGAACATGTGCATTTTAAATATCTGAGAAGTGGCATTCAGACATTGTTGGTGATACAAGAGAGTCCCTCATCACAGAGTGCTCGAGGATGGAAGAGACCTGCAAAATCTAGTCCAACAATTAACCTTCCCTGACCTCAGTCACCCCTAAGCTGTAGCCACAAGCACCACAGCCAGAGGCCTCTTGAACTCTTCCAGAGACTGTGGCCCTGGGCAGCTGGCCACCTCCCTGGGCAGCTCATCCCAATGCTTGGCCATTCTTTCAGTGAAAAAACCCCAGTGCCCAGGTCCTGACTGCTTTCACTGCCAGAATGAGCCTGTGCCTGGTGTTTTGAAATCAGGGGAGGGTGATGAATGAACCAGCTTGGATCATCATTATGAGTGTGCTTCCTCTCTGTTCCCCAGGTAAAGGTAAGAGCTTGGGGATGGCTCCTGGGTCGCTGTGGCTCAGCAGCATTTCTAGGTGAGACTGGATCTCTGTGCACTGGAACACTTTGATTAACATGCCAGTGATTACAGCTAGAATTGAACCCTAGGTGAAGTCTTCACATCTTCCTCATCAATGCACTGATGATAAATCAGATCCTGACAACTCTTTAAGCAGATCAGATTTATTGGAAGTTAATAAAGCAGACAGGGAAACCTGCAGATCCAGCAGCTCATATATGCCCCAAATTAACAATGAACACAAAGTCCCATCCTTAGGAACAGCACCTCCTTCAGCACTTACAGAAAGGGGAGGGAAAGGGAGGAAGCTAAAATTCCATAAGAAGCAACGTAATATATAAGTCACAGTTACAGATAAATCCTGCAGCCCCTTCCTAAACTGAACCAAAGTTTAAGATTTTAAGAACTGCCCCAAGCTTCAAGGTGTCTCCATCAACTGTGAAATAAAAAGACAGAATGACTGTGTGCTGACTATAAAAAAATACGTCTGTCTTTGATAGCAAAGAAATGAAAAAGAAGATTCCTCCTTCCTCTTCTATATCCTATAGAGAGGATATTAATGACCAGTGGAACTGAAAGGTTTTCGGCCTGAGTCCAGAGCTGTTAAGTTTCAGATACATTTTCAAAATAAAAGGCAGAAAAAAAAAAAATAGAACAAAGTTTAGTAACAAAGTTGGTGTGCCACAACTATTTATAAATAAAAGTAGAAATATTTTATATATATATACATTGACATGACGTGGTATTTAAGGATACACATTGTGTTAAAATATTCTTGGCCCTTCGTTGCTGCTCATTTAGTTGCAAGAAATTAGAATACATGTATTTGATGCCAAAGCTAATATATACAGCATAACTTAAAAACAGAAAACAGACGTGTGGAATAAGAAAAATGTACCCCAAAAAAATTAAATTGGTATTTTTATGTTCCTGTTAAAATAGGCAATGGCTACATTTTAATTATAGGTTTAATTATTCAGTGCCTTTAGTTAAAATTCCTGTAACTTTGCATTATACCTGATAATGTTCCTGTGTGTTCTACAGTATGAGAAAATATCCCAAATCCTCTGGCTCAGCGTAGGAAATATTGCAAAAACATAAATCTGTGCAAAGACTGGATACAGAGATTCCAACTGTGATGAAACTCTGGCCTAAATGGTACAGGCCCAGGATAAGGGTTTTGGATAATATCAAATGGCACTTCATGAGACATTTTTAAGCAGGAAATTCAAATTTTTTTTTTCCCAGATCTGATCACAGCTTTTGCCTGAGTTTAAAAAAAAAAACAAAACTCCTGTATGAAAACTCTGCACGCCAATGCGTCACCGACTTTTCTACGGAAGCGAGACCCTGACCCAGAGCTCTGACCTAGTGCAAGCGCATTTTATTTCGCTTTACCACTTATTGGGACCTGCTGAGGGTTTGGGGTTTAAAACGCAGCTGGGTTGCAGCAGGAGCTGGGCTGGAGGAGGGCTGAGCTGCACCGTCAGCACAGGGTGAAGTCCGGCCGCGCGCCCTGGAAATCTCTGACGGTGAAGGAGCGTGAGCGGCGGCGGAGGGGGGCACGGGCAGGAGCCCTGCCCTGCAGCAGGCTCAGGTAGGGAGCGGAGCTGAGGAAGCGGGGGTAGCTGTCCTGCTCCATCAGCCGGTACACCCTGCTCTGGGCCGCGTCGAAGGTGCTGCGCAGCGGCTGCCCAACGCTGCGGCTCGTGGCTTCCTTGGTGTGGAAGTCCAGGTTCACCTGGAGGGGGAGAAGGGTTTGTTTACTTGTTTGACATGCACATCCCGTGTTGTTTTACACAGCACTGGTGCTGTACACTGGTGAAAGGCTTCTCTGATAAGACGCCCTAAGTTGTAGCGTTTATGTTTTCCAGATTCTGTTCTGCATTAGTGTGTAACTCTGAACTGCAGATAAAGTGTTAGCAGGTTCTCCTCACACTTTTCCAGCCTTTTCCAGCCCCAGAACCAAGGACACCACTGCAGCTTCAGGCCCCAAAAGTGCAAACAACAGTGAATTGAGGAGAGCAATCTGGGAAGATGGGACTGCATCACCTGAAGCTGTATTGGACAATTAACCCCAAAATGTAAATGGATCAAAACTTACAAAAGTGTGAAAACTCGTGACCCCTGGTCCATCTTGGCTAGAGTTATAGCCAGGCTCTTGTACTGCCCAAGGTGCATCCTTTGAAGGCCTTTTTAATGAATACCTACTTTATTTCTTTAAGTCTGTCTAGCCTCTGTTCTAGGCACCCTCTCAAGGCATCAAGAGGACCTCAAATCCCCCATACAACAGGATATTAACACCACAGAACTGCCGTGTTCACCTTCAGTGATGGCTCTCAAAAAGTCTTCACAAATGTATCACTGGTACCATGGAAAACTGGAGAAGCAGAAGATAAACTCTGGTATTTGACTAAAAGTTTCTTTCTAACAATGATCACTGCACAGTTGCAGCTTCCCAGATTTGCAATACCAAACTATTACAGATCCCCCCTGCTCTCAGTTAGGATTAGAGTAGAATTTGTTCTAATGAGATGACATTAGTGAATAGTTAAAATTTCTGGTTTCTGTGTAGTCCTGATAGTAGGAAGGTGAGAAAATTCTAATAATTTTTTTAAAAAAATTAAATGGGTCTTTGGAGGCTTTAGATTGGAAAAGCATATCAAAATTACTATTTATTCCATGTGGTGCTGCATTCACCCTGGGAAATATTTAATGGTATAAGAATTTTAATTAAGTGACAGGCACTGATTCAAGCACATTATTTTGAAAAATTAGATAGAATATATAAAAAAAATTTTTGACCCAGTCAAAAAGTGACTTCTATTATGTTTTTCTTCTCCTCCTTGAGAGGTACCTGTCCTTTCCATACAACTATTTGGAACAGATGGTCTAGATCTAAGAGCTGAAGGGCAATAAGTGATGAGAGAAGGATCCACTCATCCCAAATTTTATGATCCCATCGACCTGTAGGCTCAGAAATTTGTGTCTAGAAGAGTTCATCCGCACATGGAGTCAGAGAAGAGGTGCAAGCTTCAGAGCTGTGTGGTCTCAGCTGAATGCATGGGAGGAAGTCACACCAAAGCCAAGTGTCCAAGGTGAACCACAGCACCCACGCTGCCTGCACCAAACTCAAGTATGGGAGAGAAAGAAATTGCTATGTTACTATGACTTCCCTGTCCTGTCCTCTCCTCAGCTTTCCTTCTGCTCATCTCTTCTCTTCCATCAGTCTCAAGCACTGACAGTGTCAGCACCTGTTACCTGTCCCAGGCTGCTTCCCCCCAAAGGCACACAGCAGGGAAAGGAATGAAAAGGGACATAAGTCCTTAAAAGTGGGCATTTCCTAGGAAAAGCAGATTGGAATCCTAATGTAATCTATGGGAATTGCAGGTGGAAACTGCACCACTTCACAATCCTTTCACTAAAATGAGAATTACACCTTTTTCACCCTCGTTACAAGGAAGCAGTGTTGAACTTCTGCTATTCTGGCAAATAATAAAAAAATACAGGTATTGGTAAGTGGCATATTTGATCTGCTCAAATGAGATAGAATTACAGGAAACTGTAAGTCCAAAAGAACTATTCAAGAGGCTGCTTGTGATTTTACTGAAAAATTGATAACCTCCCAACCTGTTCATCTCCTTCTTAGGGCAGGCAAAAAAAAAAAAAAAAATCTTTTGTTAATTTAGGAACCCTTACTAACACACTTCAGTAAAATGAAGAAGTTGGAAATATGAAATTTTTTTTTTCATTCTTAGGATGCTAAAAAAGGCCTTAGTGATGGTGAGGATTGTCATACCAACATTGTTTTGTGCTAACAGTACCATACCAAGGCTATATAATTGGAGGTGGAGGTGTGGAGAAGGGATAGGGAATCAAGCAAGACAAGTCCATGCTCCTTCCAGAGTTTTGGCTTTTATGAAAGTCTTCTTATATCAAGGGACTGCAGGAGGAACTCTTGAAGCTGCTTCTGGGCATGCACTTCTTAAAAGCAGATTTCACCAGATGCAGTTGTGTCAATCAAACACTGTGTAAAATGAGGAAGATGTTTACCTCTTTTGGAGCATCTTTCTGGATGAATGTTTCAAAAATAGTCTTGGCTTTTGGCAGAAGTTCATGTGCACTTTTGCTTTTCTTGTAATCCTCGCAGGCTATCCAGAACTCGATGTTCTCCTCACTGAACTCAGTTTTCAGAAACTTTGTGAAGGCATCCAACCCAGCTACGAAAGGGAGTGTTGAATTGCATTAAAAATATATATCCTCATCAGATTAGTTACTCTTTCAAAGAGTCTGTGCAAGATAGTAAAATAGTAAAATATGTTTTGCTCCCTTGGAATAATATCACATTAGAGATCATTATCTCAAAAGACATAAATGTTTTAAAAGAGGTGCATTTTCTTCATTATGATCTGGCAACTCTCATTACAGAATTCTCAGCATCAGTAAAAAAATGCTACCAAGATCTCATAAATTTAGAAAAAAACATTAAGCAAAACATGTGGGAGTATGCGAAGTGGTGGACTTTATTCCAGCTGAATATCAATTTAGGTTGGTCAAAAGACTATTTGAATCTTTGCTCATAAGTAAACTATTCTTCAGCAGCAGTTTAAAATGGATGGCTTTCAGCACCTCTATCATTTGCTTTGCCCTGCTCTTGCTATGCTGAGGGTATTTTCTTTCCCAAGTATACTTCATCTGTGGACGTAATGCAATTGTGTGGATATGAACTGTTCAAGGAACAGATTTAAAAAGCACAGAGTGTCCAGCACTGCAGCTGAAACATATGTGTGCCCCTCCAAAATGAAGGCAGGAACATATGTGCATTTGATAATTCTGGGAGCAACAGGGCCTCTGAAATGATGGCCAGCTTGGATCCAGTCACTGGCTTAGAAACAAACCCTGTCAGGAGTGATGAAGTCTTTTCCTAAGTACATGGAACATATGCAGTCAGGAATATCTGAGCAATATTCAGATTAAATGCTCCTCTTTACTGAAGGGACTCTTTGCTGTCTGCTGTTTTTGAGTTTCTTCAATAAAACACCAAACTCAAAAATTATTTAAACTATTTTCACAACTTGACAGCAAGCTACAGCCTAAGAAGAGAAGGAGAGCAGGAAGCACATGCTGCTATAAATGATCCATCATACCTAGTTTAGGTAACTGCCACATCTATTTAAGGGCACAACTGGATTTTATAATTTTCCATCCTTTACCATCAATTTTCCATCCTAACAGTTTGCACAAAGAGAGAAAAAACTACTGACCTTTCTCAGAAAGCAGTTTGTCCAAAGACTCTCCCCATTTCACTGCTTCTTCAGGAGACACACTGCTTAAGAAACAGAAAGGAGTTTTGAAGAATTGTTCACAATGTGCATTTAGGAAGCTGTGTAACACACTTCCTCTGTTACCACTGTGGCTCAGGACTGTTTCACAAAGCCTTTGATTAGAGCACTAAGGGAGATAACTCTCTGAGGGACTTCAGGAACATTTGCTTCAACTCTTTCTTGACATTTTTTTTCCTGCAGAGTCATACTTCTTTTCTCTTTTTATAAAAACATCAGAGCAGGGGATTTTGGCTGTGGTATTTGTGTTGTCCTACTAATCTTTAAGGGAATTAAGACATGTAGCATGGTAAAACTTATAAGGGAAGAAGGTCTTGTCAGCTATTTAAACTTCAGGTACTCATGCAGAGATGTGGTTTTGAACATGCTCAATCTGAGGCCGTTACCACAGTCTGCTTTTAATGAAATATGCAGAATTCTACAGCCTGAGGACAAAATGGCAGCAGTATGGTTTAGGTGTCAGGTCTTACAGGGCAATAGCAGATGTA
Organism: Rhadina sibilatrix; assembly: GCA_013400275.1. Taxonomy (NCBI): domain Eukaryota; kingdom Metazoa; phylum Chordata; class Aves; order Passeriformes; family Phylloscopidae; genus Rhadina; species Rhadina sibilatrix. Next base: position 107,205 of record VWYO01013233.1, on the reverse strand, counting down.
GTCTGCTTTGTTCACCACAAAATTTCAAATGCCATGTTATTCTGAGTCACCCTGCCTCATTTGTGAAACGCCTCATATTCTTCATCAAGTATGTCAAGTTGCATGTGTTTCACTTTGGTTTCAAAAAATCTGCCCTAGGAAACAGCAAAGAAAGGGGGAAACCCCCCAGATTTTACCAGTTGCTTTGTGGATATGAATGTTTAGAACCATTTTCATTCCAGGGCAAATCACAGGACACTGAAAGTATCAATAAGTGGCTGGTCCAAGGTTAGCTGGTCAGGTCAACATCTGATGGATCAAACATTTCTGGAATATGATCCCACTTCCTCATCGAGGCTTGCTTTCTGTTGTCTGCTTTACACAGTTTGGGCTCCCTTGGCAAAACCTGTAGGTGCGTGAAGTTTAGATGAAAGGAAATTCCAATCTCTTTGGGAAGTAATTTGAGCCAGTAATGACCCTGGGTTTGCACAAAACTGAAAAGGAAGAGGGTTTTTTTCTAAAAAAGAGTTTGTTTTCATTTTAATAGGTGTTGCATGTTTCACAGCTGAAGTCATTGCTTGCAGGAATGAAAATTTTAACTAGGGAGAGGAAAACTGTTTGTGAGGAGAGGTACAAATGCTGGAGAAATGAAATTCAGAAAAGCAGGGGGATTCTGGATTCAGGGAAAACGAGACCTCACTCCCTTACAGAGTTCATTATGAGAATTACACTTCTGAGAACTCTGAGGTACAGTAAACTCTGTCAGCAGTAGGTTCCTGTACCTACAGAAATTACTTTGGTCGTAGTGAAAGATAAAGCCTTATGGCTTCAGACCACATACTCAGTCCACACACACATTGAATGCTGGAGAGGATCTTTGCTGAGTTTGGAAACTCCCCCTGTGAGTTTCTGTTTTTCCTTCAGAATCTACAACAACCCAGGAGCCTCACAGACCCCCAACACCTGAGTGCAGCAGTGAGCTTATGCAATAATAAACAGAAACTGAGTTTTCCAGCTTTGCCACTTTCTAAATACAAGAAGGAACTAATTTAAACCAACAGATAAACACTTAAACTAAAAACGAACTTCTAACTAAGAGATGAATTAACTTTTCTACTATCACCCAAATTTCCATCTGCAGTGTTTCATTAACATCTCTTTCTACTTATTTTAGTAACTGTGTGAAAAATGGAAATAATAAAAGCTAAGTAAATCACTTAATAAATTTCAAACATTATCTCACTTTATTATTTGAAGAAGAGTAAGGTTTTGGGGTTTTTTTTCCATTTTTGACAAATATAATTGTCACTTTAATCCAAATAAAAAGGCCAGAAAAAATCTGCAAGTTTCTCTTCCATACAAGAACAGTCAAACCTCTGTTAGTCAGGCACCAGCTGAGAGTAACATGGTACAAGACAGCTGGCTGAGGGAGGAAGTGATGTTCTATTAAAAGGGGGGAATTCTTCAGAGAATTGTTACTGCTCTGAAAGTGCCATCTCACAGATTGTAAGAATGCAGTGAATGGCATTCACAATGGCTTTACGTTCAATACCTGGGGTATATGAGCCACCCAGCAGTCTGCATGCAGGCAGCTCTGCTTTCTCTTTACAGGAGCAATCTCAGAATGGCTTTACAGGTCTGCAACCAGGATATCTCAAAACGTGAGCAATAAACACGGCCTGGTTACCCAGAGGCACTGGTGGGTTTAGATACTCCCTCCCCAGCCACTTTTTCATGGGTTCTAGAAGCAGAATTTGGCCCCTTAGGTGGCCTCTGCCATGTGCTGATTGATTAGAAGGGCTTGTAGAAGCAGCTCTGGTCAAAGCAGGCAGCTTGGTCCTGAAAGTGGGAACTGCCAGACCAAGACAAAATGCTGTGGTAAGCACTGAAGTGCTGTGGAGTGATTTGTGGTGGAAAAAAAGGGCCAGTAAATTTTTTAGGCCATGGTGCTGCAGAATTCTACATATTCCTTCTTCTCAGGCAGAACCTACAAATGCAGTTCTTAATACATCAGTGAGATCTTTGCATTCCATTGGGGTGAGGAATTAAACTCTTTTGGAAGTCAGTAAACCCAAGATTGTACCCTGCATCTTTATGGTAAATATTAGGGACAATACTACCAGGGTGTAAGAGTTTTGGGGACAAGAATGTTCAACCAATTATTGCAGTTGATAAGGAGCTCTGCATTCAATAGTTAACACACCTGTGGCATTTGTACATCACAGAAGCATTTGGAAAACCTACTTTGCAAGGAGCTGTATGATTTTCCTGCAAGCTGCATTTCTGAGTTGATTATTGCTCTGTGCAGTCAGTGGACTCCTACCAAGGCTGCTGGCACAAGGTTTAAACCTCTCTGCAAAGGTATTGGGACCAGTGGTGTGAAAATAACTTCTGATTACCTTGATGCATACCAGGTAATTCTGGTAACACTGATAACTTTTCAAAGTCTTACTCTGCCCAGTCTGAATGCACACACAGGTACAGGAAACATCCTGAGTCCCATAGGTGCTCGTTGGAAGGAATCCCCAACCATCTCAGTCTTTTACAATGTTTACCTTGCTGCTTTTGTCAGGTTTCCAGGTTTGCCAAGGTGATCACCTTCATGGAATTCAGGTTTCTGCAGGAGCAGGCTCAGTCTATTTCTCTTCTGCTTAGCTCTAGGACAGAATTGGAGTAGCTTTTCAAGAAACATTGTAGAAAGTTGGTCCCTCCTGCTGAAGCATTCTCTGCTTCTGCATTATAGATCTCCCTATTTTCACTTACAGTAATGTTAGTGTTACTTCTCCTACATACATTATTCACATTACTGTTTTTCTCTTCATAGCTTAGCACAAATTTACATATGAAGCAGTGGCAAAGAAAAGTGGAAATACTTTCATTTTCAGCATCCTTTTAAATTTATTTTAAAGATGAAGAGGCCAAACTTCCCATAAGAGAACATAAACAGTTGGCTCAGCGTCTTCTACTTTTAATGTTTCACAAAGAAAAAAGGAAGTATTGCTTCCTGTCATTTGAAATTTTTGAAAAAAGCTTTTCCGTATCGTATTCAGGCTTTAGAGAAGCAATTCTCAGAACTTCTTGCAACCTCTCTTTCTTAGTATTTTTAGATCATTAATTTGATTTCTTTCTTGTCCTCAAAAAGAAAAAAAAAGTGTTCTTTGAGATAACTCTTCCTAAAGAGTTAATATTTTACACATACAATTTCTAGGATTGCAGTTCATGAATTCTCATAAATATGTCAAAAATGAAATTAGCTGTGCCCTAAATTCACCCCCACATGCTGTGCTGGAAGAATCCTCCACGTAAACAAAACACTCCAAGGGTCAGCATGACCTGAACACTTACCCAGGCTTGCTTGCCTTGTGTGGCTCTTCCTTCATAGCTGATTTCACAACTTTGTAATAGGGTTTATCCTTCGAAGCAGAAATGTTGAGTTGGGGGAATAAGAGAAGTGGGTTCTCCATCTTCCTGCAGAGAAGCTTCTGGCAAGGTTCCCTTTGCTCTCTGGCCCCGGTCCGTGCTAGCTCGGGCTCTCACATGCTGCAGCAGCCTGGGCTGCCCTGGCCAGCCCCAGCCCCGTGTCCAGAGGAGGTGGTGGCAGGAGGTGGCTCTGCGCTGGCCACTGTGGCTGTGCCCACAGCGGGCTCTGAGGGCAGCTCTGGCTGTGCCCTCGTCACTTGGGGAAGTGACTCTGCAGCTGCACAGGGCTCAGCCTGCAAACCACAGCCCGGAGCGGCGGCTGCTCTGCACAGCTCAGCTCAGCTCCTGCTCCCAAACACCNACTCTTGTTCACTTCCTCTCTTGCTCTCTTGCTCTTGCTCTTGCCCCTTTGCTCTAGTTCTTGCTCTCTTGCTCCTGCTCTCTTGCGCTCTTGCTCCCCTCCTCTCTTGCCCTCCTCTCTTGCTCGCTTGCTCTCCTGGATCCCTGTCCCCTTAGTTAGGCTGCCTTCCCACTACTAATAAACCACGTGTCTTGAGAACATCCCGGTCTCAGGACATCTCTTTTTGGACTCAAACAACTACGACATTTTCTACACCTCCACAGGCCCTGGGCTCTGAAAATTAACTTTAATGACAGTAATGCCACACGAAATAACATACAGCCTCATCTTCAGCTCCCTGAGGCAGCCCATCCACCCTTCAGCTGCTCTCTGCAGTCCCAGTGCCACGCACTGGACACAGCTCCATCCACAGCACATTGACATCAAACTCAGAGTTTCTCAGCTTCTCCTCCAAGCTTTGGCTGATCAATCATTTGCAATACTTGCAAGCAGATATTTTAATTTTTGCACCATTCTTCAGAAGTTACAACCACCCACTTCTAGTTTCCAGTTTGTCCACTAAATGATCCCTCTTTAACTTCTCTGTCTGTGGATTTATTTTTTCCTGCAACCTCCCACCCAGGATAGAAAGTCTTTAGTTTAAAAAAAAAAAAAAATCTGTGGATTTTTAAATTTTGTTACTAAATAACCCAAAACTTCTCATTTTGTTTGCATCAGGCAAAAATGTATTAATCTTTGGGGCTGATCAGCACAAATTACCTCTTCACATACAAGTCTGATGTCAGTTAAGTTTCCTGGCTTTAAGTTCACTTTCTGTTGGAGGTGTCATAGGAGCAATACACCTAATAAAGAAACATCTCCAGTGTCAGCTGAATGAGGTGCTGGAAAGGGTTAAAATTTAGTTTATAGTTAATTGATTAAGAATCCAATAGTTCTCATGTTTTTAATGGCAGTGTCTCATTTTGATTTCTCAGGTAGGACACTGAGCTTCGAGGAGGAGACATGACCTCATTACCTCCCATAATTTTGTTGTGTTTTACTCACATAGGTAGTTCTGGTGAGAGTCCCACTTGGGCCCTTTTCTTGGGGAGCTGAGGAGGATGGGAATGGGAGACACTAATATTCAAAAGAAATTTAAAAAACCCCAACTCTGCTAGGAATCCAAATTTGTGAAACGTTGAGAAGATAAAAAGATGTTATCTATCATGATTTTTTATTTTTTAAGAGTGAAAAACTGAAAAACTCTCATGCTGCATGTGTGATACAAATTTTAAAATCAGACTGAATGGGAAGCAGTGCACAACTGCCTTTGGTAACCCAAGGGACTTTAAGAGGCAGGGTTACAGCTTAAACCTCATTTTCAATTTCAGAAAAGGTTTATGCATCATATCATGCATACTTTAAACTGGCTTTAACCACAGCTGTGTTTAATAATTTATTCTGCCTTGTACAGATAAGTAAATAAATACAGACTGCATTAAATTATTTTACTTTTCTGCAATAGTGGTGTTCACATGAGCTTTTTTTAACCTGTTATGTGGATAAAATACTGTCTGTGCTCATCTGCCATAATTTTATTACCTGCTGATTTCAGCTCCCAGAAAACATTTTTAATTGTAGCCTCCACGGTCCATCTAAGCTGATTTAAGAAAGATTTGGAGTGTGGAATGTCATTCAGAAGTGAATTATGAGTGGCCACTGTGCCAGGCAGCTTCTAGATGGGGATGAGCAGCTGTGTCCCCTCTTTCAGCACCCACCAGCCATGGCCTGAAGGGCCTGTCCCACTCACTGTTCAATGATCCTAAAGGGATTTTATGCCTTAGATGCTTGAATTATTCCTGTACTACACTGCAGCAGTCATGTCAGTCCTTCCCGCAGCAATGTGCTGTGCACCTCCAGAGATTTCACTTGGAAATCTGGAGGAGTGTGGAAAGAGAGGAAATAATCACAATCTTTCCCTCATACACACACACATACACACATATACACTTTTTTTTCCCCTCATTAATAGAAAGCTAATATTAAATCTAGACCAGGGAGCAGTCACATTGCCTCCAAGTCAGTCTGTGTTATGTCAGCACTGCTGCTGCTGGTGCTAATGAGCATCTCTGTTTTGCACTGTAGGCTACAGTAGTTATAGCAACAGTATGAATGACCCTGTAAATGCTTCTGGGACACTTTGGGTGCTGCATGATGACGATATAGGAAAACAAATAAGTTATTTTAAAAACAGAGAAAAGCAGACCCAGAATATTATGTCGATGACATGACTAGAGATGTAGAAAGCTCCAAAAAATTTTGTGATGAGAACTAAATGTCCTGATTCCCAACCATTTCTCTAACCACTGAAACATATTCACAAATCTGTTGGGAAGGAGGCTGTAGATTTTTAAATCCTCAAATCAAGGTTCTCTCTGAAATGTGAGAACAGTATTGAGTTAATGTTCTATTACTTGTAGGAATACATTTTTCAATCGTTAGATGAATACTAAATGTATTTTCATAACAATCTTCACGTGACACAAAAGTCAAATTGAACAGAGCATAAAGTGCAGGATGATGAGGTGATGTCCTGATCTTTTGGACCTTCCTGTTCTTTGGCTGGAAAGTGCCTGCACTGGCCTCAGTTGGTGTTTGATGAGATCCTGTCACAGCTGGTGATCAGGTTGTGCTTGATTTGTATAGGCACAATAGCTGCCCTCTGTGAAAGAAATATTGACTGAGGTGCTAGCAACAAGGACACTGTACTGCACACTGAGAATGTCATGTTTCTTTTTCACAGAGAGTCTCTGAGAGATTCCAGCTTTCAGTCCAGCTGAATACAGGTGCAGCCCCAGCTGAGCAGTTCAGCTCAGCACAAAGAGCTGGAGCACAGTGGGAAATCCTCCTTTGTTGTAATCCCACTGCAGTTCTCTCCAAGCTCTTCTTCTTACTTCCCAGGTAAATGCAAACTTTGCCTCCTCTGTTTCCATTCCCATGTTCTGGCATTGCCCAGGCTCCTCCACAGCCCAGCTCCAGCACTGTTCTTATTCAAATCCAGTATGACTTTTGTTGGGTTAGGTTTCTGCTGAAGGAAAGCAATTTTCATCTTTATGAGAAGAAAAACAAAAAAACCCTAGAACCAATAGAATTTTTACTGTTTTTTCTTACAGGAAGAAATAAGCGTGGACAGAAACTTCACTGATGAGCATGGGCTGAAAACATGGATTTCCATATTTCGTTCTCATGTAAAGACATTTGAAGACTTTAAAATTAAAATTATGTGTTTTGAATGAATTTGGTTTTAATTAATAATTCTGCTCTTCAGTCACTTCTGACCAATTAATCACATCTCAGTATTTATGTTGTTTATTCCTCATTGGAAACCATAATTGGACCTAGAATTTAATAATAACATGATCCAAGTTATGACTTTTTATTATTTTTTTTTAATCTCTTCTCCATGAAGCAAATCCAGAAGGAAAAGAGATTTGTTGGAAATGCCAAGTAGAGGAGCTTGCTGTCTGCTAATTCAGGGACCTTGTTTAGTGGTGCCCTTAAAAGATGCATCCCAGGGGAGGGGGTTGGCATGTGAAACTCTTCAGTCAGATAAGGAGAATCCTTGCAACTCCTGCACACAGCTCACGTTGAAAAACCCTCCTTTGCTGCTGCTGTTTAAAAGGAAGGATACAAAATTGCCTTGTTTCAGATATGAAGCGCTGAGAACAGGAACAATACACTTTGCTTTTGGGGTTTACCAGCCAAGCATTGCAAAAGAAATTTTTCGAGCCATCCCCGATGAAAACTCAGGCGTGGCACAGGCTTGGGGATCTTTGTAGCTTCACCAGAACTTCTGCCGGGGGAAGTGTTGACATCCGTGCTAAACCGAATTATATTTAAATTTT
>VWYO01013233.1:85136-99509 GCA_013400275.1 Rhadina sibilatrix | reverse complement strand
TTTTTTTTTTTTTTTGGTCTTTTGAAAGGTCAGAATAAGAAAGTGAGTCTGCAAAGTTCTCAGATGTGTTCATTTCCTGCCTGGCCCGTGGTTCCCGGCCGGCATCTCTGATTAGTGCTCCTCACATGTGACAGACATCACTGTCACCATTTAATCTGCAGGCAGCCGCTTCCTCAGCTGAGCCCCGCGGTGCTGGCAGCCAGCTCTGGCACCAGTGGCACAGTGTTAATGGCCAGAAAGGCTCACCTTCTCCCACACTCACAGCCCTCCTTAAAAATGTGGTTTCTTTTAGTGAGCTATTCACAGGAAACGCTGAAGGCAGGAATGTTCTCTAAATCCTGCCCAAAATATCCTTCCTACCAGAGTTCTGCGCTGCTGGATTTATTTCTGTCTTACAGAAACCCGGAAGGACTCCTCACATGACAACCTGGTCCAGGGATTTTTTTTTTCTTTTTTTTTTTTTTTCTTGTGGTTCTTTTTTAAGAGAGAGATTTTATCAACCCATGGCAATGGAGCAAACAGCAGCAAGTATTGGGCTGAGAGCTTTCTGGTCCTTCTGGGAAAATTGTGGAACTGTTGCTTGGTCATGTAAAAGAAGGGCTGTGACTCCTAATCCTAATCTTGACTATTCATAAAATCAAACTCCCTGCAGCAGACAAGGGAATAAAATCTGTGTTGCATCAGGACTGAGCCCACTGTTGCTGAACCACTGGGTGGTTTAAGCAGAGCCAACAGGCTCAATTGCCAGGCATGTCCTTACCCTGCTTTTCCAGTCAGAGTATCAGGAATATCTTGGGATGCTGCAGCCCAGGCTGAGCTACCAGGGTAGGCACTGCCAAACCTCCACAGTGATTCTTAATTTTTTTTTCAGCTTATATGTTATTATACTTTATTGTTACTTCTTCCTGGTAACACTTTGCTCTCCCGTCCTGATTTAGCTGAGGCAAATTGTCCTAGGGCTTACAAAGTGGTAAGGTGGATTTCCTGTCAGAGCAGTAAAAAAATTGGTACCCAAAAAACTTGAAAATATATAGCTAAACTTCCATATGAATATGTAAATATCTTCAAAGTCTGTCAAAAGAAGACAGAATCTAAAAGCTACATGTCACTCTCATTTTTCTTTTCAGTAATTACCCAAAGATGTTCATCACGAAAATTAGGTAAAAATAATAATGTTACATCACATTTCAGTGCAGTCTTCAGAATGACAGGAAGGTTCAACTGATTTTTGAGGATTGAAAAAAGCTGTACTCTAAAATGTAAGATGAGACAGTTTTATTTCCTAGATTATGAAAGTTTTGCAATAGTAGTTTTCCTACTCCCAAATTTCAAAATTTAATGAGGATTTGGGCTTCGAGGCAGGGACACTCCTTGTTAGTCTTTACCAGTCAGTCATAGTCTCTCTTCCTCTTTGCTAATACCAGAATTTCCAACAAAAGCCTTCTGTCACCAGGCAGCAGGGTACCAGCAGCTTTCCTAAAACTGCCTTCCAATTTCTTCAGATTTGCAGGAACCCTCAAGAAAAAACTTGCTGGTTACCTAACACAGTGAGAGGCTGAAGGCTGTGAATCCTAGAGAGCCTTCAGGGAAGCTTCAGGCATAGCAGAGATAATGCTTTGCTCCAGTAAAGTCCTTGTGTGAGTGTTTAAATCCAGTCAAGCAAGAAATCTTATCTGATTCACTGGTGATGTTGTGTTGGAGACTGTGTGATCTGGCAATGATCTGAGACCTTTTGGGACCCAGCAGATGTGAGCAGCAACAGCAGAAACAATTGAACCCATCCTTCATTCTGCACTCTAGGCAGCAGAACGGGTTGGTTGAATTCCTCACTGTCACCCCGTGCTGTTGTGACCATGACAAAAGACCTTGCCCTTTGGACACTCTCCATTCCTGGAATTTTTCAGGCTTTTAGCCTGGCATGCTTCATAATTATTGTGGGTTTGATGACACACTTCTTAGCTTTGGCAGGAGTTGTCCTTGATGACCTCTGGTTTTCACACCAGATTCTCATCAGGCCCAATCTGCTGCTCCTGTCTTTCTCCTCTGTGTTTTTCTGCCACAGCTAGAATAACTGGAATCACAAGTAAGTTTTGCAAAGCTTGCCAAAAATGCTTCCTCAAAACAGAGGAAACATGATGTTTGCAGTTTCAGTATGCACACTAGCAAGGGAGTTATTCTAGTCTCTCTGTTGAGACAAAACAGCTTATGCTGTCAATTTGATAAACACAAAACTTTAATAGGTTTGGTATTGCTGCGGCCACCAAATCTAATACAAATGTTGCACTTCATCTGTTGCCAATCAGCACAGACTGCCTGAGGACTGACCATTGCTCTGAAACGTGTCCTTGTGGCATGTATGAAACAATTCCCATTCCAGTTTGCAGAGACCACAAACCAGTTTTTGTAATTCCAAGGGAAGGAATCAGGATCAGGAGACCCTTTACTTGATCCACAAGCACCTCTCAAATCCTAATTTAGGGATTTTCACTGAAGCTAGGTAAGTTGTTGGGTTTTTCTTTCAACCCAGAATGATCTCCAAGATTAAAACGTTTACTTTCTGACTCTCAAATTCCAGCTTCATCCTGACAGTGTAGATACACGTTGCCCAGAGGATGGACATAGGGGCACCCAGCTCTCCAGTGCCAAAACAAGGCACCTCAGGTGCTGGCTAACAATACCCACGGCTGTCCCGGTGCTCCCTCTGTTGGAAAAGTTCTGACATGTCCTTTCTCCCTCGCAAAAAGGGGATATGAACGCCTCTGCCTGGGAATCAACATCCCACACGTTCTCCAGTTAAACCCAAAGGAGCTGTGTGCATCCCTCTGCTGCTGGTACCTTCCACCCTCCCGAGCTCACGCTGGTGTGAGGGGGGCTTGGTCCAGCAGCAATGTACAGAGCAGCCTTTCTTAAGGACTAAGAAATAATCAGTGCAGTAGCCTGATCTTTCGGAAATATTCTTCCCAAGTGCTTCCCTGGTGAAAGGAGTCAGTTGTTTGGGGTTTCCCAGGAAACACAGAGTCTGATTTCCAGCACAGGGCACAGGTTGAAGGGCAGCCATGAGGGACCACAGCTCCCAGTGTCGCCCTGGGCACAGCTCCTCCTGGCCCTCCCACCCTCCTCCCTTCCACTAGCATGCTCTAATTCTTCTCTGGAAATGAGACCGCCACAGCTTGCCCTGTTAAGGTTTCCCCCGAGGTTTAGAGCTCTCTGTGAGCAGGGTTAGACCTGCAGCCAGCAGAAAGAGCAGCTTTGGTACCCCCATGTGTCCATCCCACGCCTCCAGCAGATCCCTGCTTAGTCACACAGAATCACAGAATCAGTTTGGTTGGAGAAGACCTCTGAGAAGAGCGAGTCCATGACCCAGCACCACCTTGTGACCCAGACCATGGCACTGTGAGCTGTGTCCAGTCCTCAAACACCTCTGGGGGCATTGACTCCACCACCTCCCAGGGCAGCCCATTCCAGTGTCCAGTCATCCTTTCTGTGTAGAAATTCCTCCTAACATCCAATCTAAACCTCCCCTGGCACAGCTTAAAACTTTGTTCTCTGGTCCTATCACAAGGAGCCTGGGAGGAGAGGCTGAACCCCACCTGGCTCCAGCCCCCTTTCAGACCTCCCTTGTACCTGCAGTTTTGCTGCCTGGTTCATCCCAGATGTGAAGATCCTTGTCACTGCCTAGGGGGCAAAAGGGTTGGCCCTCATGACTCTTCAAACTCAGACCATCAGCTCTAAGTTTAAAGATCATCTGTCTCACAGAACTCTTCTGTTCCTGCTGAGAATGATCTGGATGCTCTTGTCACCCGCTCGCTTCTGATGGATCTCCAGTGTCTAGAGCCGAATGATCATGCACTGCTTTCCTGGTCACCCTCTTCCAGTGACAGACCCATCAATGACAAATCTCCACTTGTTGATGGCACAGGCCCTGCTTATTTCTGTTTCTGTTACTTTTGTGGCCGGGCTGTGCAGACGTGGCCAAAGACACAAACTTGATGTTTGCACCTGGAATTGTTATCTGGCAGCTGAGCGCGTGCAGGGACCCGCATCATCTCAGCTGTAAAAAACCAGCTGGGCCAGGAGCTAGGGTCCTTTTCTGGCTTCTACATCTGGCACTGCTTTGCCTCAGTGCTTGCCATGCTGCACTCATTTAGCTGCTGTGATGGTTATCTGAGCAGGGCTGAAAACAGGGAACCCCAGCAAGCCCTTGGGGCAGAGCCAGAGTAGATACTTCAAAGCAAAATCCCAGGCTTGTGCATAGGACATGTGAGGGAAAGTCTCCTGTGCACAAGTGAGTCTCTCTGAAGTTTCACTCAGGCTGCTGCAAAACGTGCTTCTCTTCAGGTGCCTTATTTATCTGCGCTTTCTGCTTATCATCACTTGAGGGCAGCTAAGCCCATGACAGGTCTTGTTCCAGCCAAGAGTGATTTGATCAAATGTTAGCATTTTAGCTGTTAAAGTAAAACCCAGCAAAGCCAAGGAAAAAGTAATTGCTTTGGGGCTGACTGTGTCCAGGTTGTGCTGGGGAAACTGCAGCTGTTAATCACCATCTTCCTGGATGGGAGAGGATGCTCTCGCCTTGCCTGAGTACTTCTTGCTTCAGCAGATTGGCTGGTGCCCCCTAAGATCACAAATGCTGTGTGTGAAATTATCCTGCAGCATTTCTTGACACAGTCTGGCCTGTGCAGGGCTAGAATTTTTGGACAGAATTTGCTGGCAAACCATGTTAGTCATATGGAAAAAATTGCTGTCCAGTGACCAGTGCTCATTTCTCACTGTGTAACTGCAGGTGAATGCCACAGCAGTGACAGGAGGCTGAGTAATCAGCCAAAATCAGTTTCTTGGAGAGGATGGAAATTTCTTATCTCTGGTGTCCAGTCCGAGTGACTGAGGCAGAGGCTTTGTGTGGACACTCTGAGGGCTGTGTTGGCCCATGAGCAGGGAGCACCAGAGCTCTCCAAAGAGAGGGATGCAGGGTCCAAGAGGGAAGGTCAAGGTGTGTGCAGGGCCATGAGTCCTCAAATCCCACAAGATGTCTGGTGAAAACCAGCCTGCACCAAAGTGATGCTCGGTGGTGTTTATCTGCCCTACAGCAGGCACACAGCTGACTGCTGCCTCCTTGCTGCCCTTCTGGCAGCCCTGCTAGTCCCTGTGCCACCCCTTCCCCTTCCTTACAAGACCATTGGGATTTTTCTCCTGGGTTTTTCCTCTCCCTGCAGCAGCAGCTGTGAGCTTTGACAACAGAGGTGTGGGTGATGGACACACACAGCTCCTGACCATGGCCTTAGTGATAAACACAGGGATAAAATACGAGGTGAAGTGATGCAATGTGGTCTGAACTGATACTGAAAGAATGAGCAATATTGCTGTGGCCTCTCAAAGCTCTGAGTGGGCTAATTAGCTGGGATGACGGCATGGTTAATTTGACAAGGCTGGGTGTGGTGCTGGTACAGCAGTTTTGCTTGTACGTGCAGGGAGGAAGCCTTCTTGATTGAAGCTGAACTGCCTCTGGATCCCTCCTGACATTCCTGATTGAAGCTTCCTTTTGGTGGGACCAGATGCCACCTGATCTATAGAAAGGACACAGGATGTCCCATCTCTCCTTGCTCTTTGTGAGTGCTGGAGCAGATGGGTTCTGACTCCCTTCCAGACCTCGGTTATTCTGACAGTATTCTTGAGAGTCTGACTGAAAACAAACAAACAAGCCAACAAATTGCCCCCAGTGAACCAGAAGATTGTAGCCCAACAATCAGCACAAACCCTACTGATCTTTGTCTCAGCCCAGCATAACAGCTGAGGAGCTGTACCTCGGACTCTCCACCAGTTTGTTCTGGGACAGATGTTCCAGGGCTGCCGCTCCCTGGCTTGGCAGGGAATGTGTGTGGCTCCTGCTGAACCAGGTGCTGCAGATGCTGCTGCTGTGCCTGAGTGATGGGCAGAGGCTTGTGTCCCAGGGAGCAGCTGTTGAACATAAATCAGGGGGCATTTAGCTGAAGTTAAGCAGAATCAAACAGAAAATCCTCTGCCAAATCAGCTGTGCTGCTGCAGGCAGGGCTGTGCTGTGCACACCAGCAGTGGGCAGTCAAAGTCCATCCCAGTGTCCACCTGGGGATGAGGGGCCTGGAGAAGTGTCCCCCACAGCCAGGAGAAAGCAGAAATTTTGTCTTGTGTTACATTTCCCCTTGGTCTTAGCACTGCCCTAGAAATTAGCACCCAGCAGGAGTCTGCTGTCCAGGCAGGAGCTGGGGAAGAAGATTTCAATGTAAGGAAGCAGGTAAAGCAGCTTTGCTTTGTTTTCTGAGATGAATGAGGTAATTTCTTCCCTCCATGTCCTAGTCCCTGGCTCTTGTATTTTTCATGCTTCATTAGAAGTGTTTGTAATTATATGAGTGGCTTCAGAGGCCAATTAAGCCATCATTTGGAGGCTGCTCTGGGTGCTGGAAGCCCTCCATTAGCCTGGGCTTCTGCCAGGGAAAAACACTACACACTCTTTAACAACTGTACCAGCTCCTATCTGCTTAATGTTGATTTTCCTATTAAGTTCAGCTAATACTTTTCTAATTGTGTGAACTGGGCCTGAAGCCAGGCCCGGTGACTTTTGCCAGCTGCTCTCAAGGCTGAATCAGAGATGAGCAAAATCCTCCCCCAGCACCTCCCTGCACACACGCTCGGCCCCATCCAAACAGCGGCTGCTCTCCCCAGAAGCAGCTCAGGCTTTGCTTTGTGCCCCAGGTGCTGTGTCCTGGCGCTGTTAAAGATCACAACGACACAGACTCCAACTCAGAAGGCTGACAATGACTCTGTTTATTTCCAGGAATTTCTTCCCTTTATACTGTTCTACAAAGAACAACCCACTTGGCGAAAAAAAGGACAAACATCTTCAATCACATTGGTCAGAGCAGAGGGCCATCAAGAAGAAGTCCCTCCTAGGGAAAGGAATGTAAACACAGGTTACAGTTAGGGATATGTGTCTCTTGTGGGCAGAAAACTGTCTGGGAAAGAGCTTCAGAGAAACGAAAACATCTCAGGCACCAACCAGGGCTACAGTGTCCCAGGGCCAGCCCCATCCAGCCAGGAGATGCAGATGCCAGGGAGCACTCTCAGCAGAGCACCAGGAGCCTGGCACTGCTGGGAGCTTGCCCCACGAGCTGCCATGGACTCAGAGGCCAGCCCATACCTCTGCCTGTGGATGAGCTACAGAGCACAAATTGTTGTGTGGGCTTTCTGAGGCAGATGATGCACCACAAACTGTCCAAAAGGGGATATCTACAAATAGAAAGACATTTACAGCTCTTCCACAGCATGGAAGGGAGGATGCTGACATGTGTGTGTGCGGGGCAGAAAACTTCAGTCAAGGAGCTCAGGGATGCCACTGACCTGCTGTGAATGCAAGAGGGTGGTATGACAAACCTTCCAACCCAAACCATTCCAGGATTCTATGAAATTTAAGCTGATGTTTGCTGACCAGCAATGAACCTAAGCACATGGATTTTATTTAATAATTGAATCGCTTTCTTTAATTAAAAATGGCCAGGCAATTAAATAATTTAATTTTTAAAATCTTGTTTCATTTCAATTAGCTCTGATTAATGGCTATTCCTTCAAATCAAAAGAACAATATGACAGAAAACACTAGTTTTGAAGTTTTCATTTTAGGAACATTATTGTCTTTTAATTTTAAAACCCTTGCAGCTCCAATACAATTATCACGTGCCAGTCAAGTTTTAATGCCTTATTACACCCTCACATGGACAAATACAAGAGACTCTGAGCTTGTGTTTGGAGCTGATTTGCTGCTGCAAAGCCCCTTGTTTGAAGCCCCTGTAGGGGGCTGTGTGACCAGGTGCTGGTCAGGGCCCTGGGGTGACAGCAGAGCTCACTGTCAGCCACAGGACTCCCACGTGCTTTGACTCTGCAGATCTCTGGGAGCTTTTGTTTTTCAGGAGTTCATTCCTCTACTAAGGCAGGATGAACATTTACATGTTCGAAATAGGAAATTTGCTTTGGTCTGGAAGGTCTGGAAGCCAAAATCATATTGCTTTTCTTGAATATTAAGATTAAAATACAAAAACCAGCCATATGACAGGCTCAAACCCCGATTCATTGTGGAATTTCTGGCAGCAAAACACGGCTTCTGTGTGAGGTGTTTGGTACACAGGGAGGGAAGTTTAGAGAGCTTGTAAATCACTGCAACACAGCACTAGACATCCAAGGAAGTCATTACTGTAGATGGTTTCCTGGTAGCATAAAGAAACAGGAGGGAGCCAGGCTGTTTCAGAGCAAAGTTGAAAACGCTGATTGACTTTTACTCACAGGGAAAGAAGACGTAGCATGACAAATGGCTTTGTGGTTTTAATCATTAAAGACCAAGGAAAGAGCTGCTGGCTAATAGAGCTGTACTGGGCAGAAATGGCCACGTTAAGGCTCCTGTGAGCAATTTGCAAGGTGTGCTCATAAAGCACAGAAGGATTCAGCAGGACCCTAGCTGGCACTGCTGGCCGGGGAGAAGAGAGGCTGGAAAGGGTGAGAGAGGAAGCAGCCAGTACTTGACGGTTGCCACAGCCCCTGGGCAGAGCACAGCTCCTCCTGGGAGGGCAGAGATGGCTCTGCTGTCCCAGAGCAGGCTCAGTGTGCAGGGCAGTGTATTAGAGCCCCCGAGGGCACTGACACACTTAGCTGCCCCAGCCAGCCCCACCTGGGCTCCCAGCCACACCCTCTGCTCGTGGATCAGGAGCTCCACTTAAACTCAGGTCTTGAGCTCTGTTGTAGGCTCGTCTGCCTCCAACCCCATCTCCTTCTAGGCCTTTCTAAATGTCCCCTGCTCTGATCTATCCCAGGGCTGTGGATGGCAACTGGTTGGTCCCTGTGCAACCTGCTGTGGCATGGTGCCCTCAGTGAGGACACAGCCAATGTTGGGGACATCCTCAGCTCCTGCCTTGTCCCCCTTTGGGGAGCATCTCCCTTTCTGTTGCCTGGTTGCACAGCACATTCTGCAGCATATCCTCCTGAGAAGGTCACTGGAAGTCTGCTGAGCTGCAGAGGGGTCACCAGACGAGCCCTGGGAGGAAGGGGGCCAGGTCTTTGGCCTGTCACCTGGAGGAGAGGTGCTTTCCCTCCACAGCAAGCACATTTCTTTGCTGAAATAATGAGGTATGAGTCTGATGCTCCTTATTTCACATCATACACATCAGGGTTTATTGTAGCTCTTGGAAGAAGTGAGCTCAGAAATAATCCAAGGGTCAGTTTTCTAACATTAGGCTGGAATTGCCCTTATTTACTTTTACAGACTTGGCCAAAGCTCAGGGCACTCTAATGTTGTGTATTTTTCAGTAAACACAATTAACTGGAAACTCTCAGAAACATTGATATAATCTTTTCCCTTGGGACTAGTCACTGTGAGCTGCTGTCTCCAGCCAGAAATTCAACTTCCTTTTGCCCCAGGGTTGCAGAGTAGGGGGAAATGTATTTAGCTAAAAAAATAAAATAAAAGTGAACTGTTTTGATGATGCAGTCTAGCTTGGCATATGGCAGTGGTCAAAAGGTAACAAAGCTTGGGAGGAGTGGGAAGCTGAGGATGGTACAGAGCTGGTGGGTCCCTGCTAATCAGCAAGAGCTGGGTGTTTGTCCCTGAGGCAGCCAGGGGGGATCATTAGGATCAGGATACTCGGTGCACCCAACATTCCGCCACAAATCTCCACAAACGTGGAGACCAAAGCTGAATTTTAAACTCCTGTTTTACCATCTCCCAAAAAAACCCTCTCTGAAGGAATGCAGAAAGGTCCTCTGCAGCTTCACCAAGCTCCAAGGCAGAGGCAGACAAATTATATTTGTAGTGGGAGCTCTTCAAAGTGGTGTTATAAGCCCTTCTCCAGGTGATCCAATCTAGTACCTCATGATCTTACAGCTGGAAAAATCTTGTCTGCTGCCTAATCTAATCCTTACTTGTGCAATTGAGGACAAACATTTCTAGTCCTTTACCCAGCATGGACACACTAAGAGTTTATCATCTTTCTCTCTGTAGCTGCAGCCTTTTATGGCTGTGATATTTAGGTACTTGTTGTATCATTACCCTGAGTCCCTTTGGTCTGCCCTCTTCTAGATTGGACAAACTCTCATTCTTCCACTTACCTTTTAGGTCTGCAATCTGGACTCTTTCCAGTCAGTCTGCAGCCTCCTTGAGGAGCAGTACCCATCTTCCAGCCTCTCACTGAATGTCTGAAGGAGGCAGAGCACAGTGGTTATCCCATCTGGAGTGTAAGAGATTTGTAACAGAAATATTCAGGCTGAAGTGAAGCCTGAATTGTAGTCCAGGTAAAGAATGGGGAAAAAACAACAGGGTGAGGATTAAAAGAATGACCTATACTGATAAGGTAGAGCACTATTCCCAACACTGGATTTTCTAGGATGCCATTCCTGGTTGTAAAACTGAAGGATGTGTTTATGGCATGACCAAAAGACCTGCACTCTGGTCAGATCACAGCACAGAGCCCACGTCCCGCCCAGAGAATGGCATGGAGGTTGCAGCAATTCACAGACCACTGCTTTTCCTGATGGGCCACCAGGAAAGCAAATGTGTCCAGACTAGGAGAAACAGATGAGTCTCAAATCTGAAGAGTTTAGGCTGTGCTGTTGGTGGCAGGAAGAGCAGTCTGTGCAGCTTAATGCTCCCTTTCTGCACACTGTTCTGTGCCCTCAGCAGCATGGTCCCAGCCTGGTGGCCTTTTACCTCCTGGGAAAAAACGTTGTCTGCTTAGCCAAGTAGCTGATTGAAAGCTTCTGTGTCTCATCCATTCATCCTGTGCTGACCTTCAGTAGCCTGTCTGTGTGCATGGCACACTCTGCCCTCCCTCCCCTCGTTCCCTGTGCAGGATTGCTCATGTTCTAAATCTCCGTGCTTTTCCTCATTTCCAGTCTGCAGTTAAACTGCTTCTAAACTCTGTACATGCTAAGTTCAGCACTACCCTTCCACAGCTGCATATTTGGGGATTCTGAACTGATTAGGAAGGGTGAGAGTGTCTTCACACAAGCCCCTGGAGGTTTGATCTGATGTACTTGCTGCTGAACAAAGTATTTGCTTCACTGAATTGCAAACCCTGGATAATTAGGCCAGTTAGTTCATCAGTGGAGGCTGGTTGAGATAGTCATGGTTCTGCACCACTACTGAAACAGGTGAACTGAAAACCCATCAGCAGCTGCAGAACACACAATAGGTGGATAAAAATCTGATGGAGTTTTGGCTGAGAATGATTTCCATGTCCTTATATAATCATACCTGATTTAGGGTTCCAGATCTGTTATTGTTTTGTTGTGATACCAAGCAGACATTGTTAGACTGAATTATTTGCTGCAAGACTCTGTTGGTCTAGGGCTGAGGGCAGAATATCCTGCCCCTTCCCTCTTATGAACAACTCTAGGTAATATATGAGAGGGAAATTGCAGTGGGGGAAGAAAATCCTGCTTTTAGAGCTATCCCCATTCCCCTTCCCCTGTGTACTGCATATTACTTTGTGTGACTCATACAGAACAAAGACAAGCAGGATTTTAGAGATAATTTCTTCAAAATTTGAGCCTACTTTGGTCTCTGCTGCTGACAGAGTCCAGCCTGTCTCCTGTACTGCCCTGATGGGGTTTGGACCAAGTATGCATATACTGGAGAATTTGAAAAGCACATTGAGGTTCAGCCTCTATTATCTAGGAGCTGTAAGTAAAGGCAATCCACAGCTGGATGTAGGAAAATGGAAAAATACAGCAGCAAACCCACTCTTGTCAGCACCAGACTTCATGCAGCAAAGCAACTCTGAGAAGCTCAGTAAGATCACAGTGATTACCTTGGACATGAGAGTACACAATGTGGGGGTCATCTGCTGACAGACCCAGTTCTCTCCTCGTGTAAGCATCATAGTGGGAAGTCCTTTCTGAGAGCCACCCCTGGGGATGTGGCACCAGGCTGAAGAGGCTGCAGTGGGATATGCTGGCTCTAGGGCAGTGGATTCTTCAGTGGGAGCAGTCTGAGCCTTCATGAGAAATGCCTTGAGCCACAGGTTTGGGGGTTAGGACTTCTCCAGCAGGTTGTGCCCTTGGCCACACCCCTGTGACAGCCTGTGATGTGGTGGGCATGCAGCTGGCAAGACAGCTGGCCTCTGTGCCTCCTGCTGCCTTCCTTCACATCTCACAGAGCAGAGTCTGCTTTGAGAGGTGCCCATTAACCCTCAAAGAGAAAAGCCCTGCTTGAGCACAGTTTCTGCTTGGCACAGAAAGCATCCCAGTGCTCTGCAGACCAGTACACCATGCTTAAGGTGGTGCCTTCAGACTACTGTAGCACAAGGATCTGAGCACCAGCCATTAGCGGGGAAACCAGGCGGCTTCAGGGCTTGTTTTGATTTCTGCTCCATCCTTGCAGTTTAACACACTTAGTGCACGCCAGGGAGCAGGGCGAGGAGACGCTCTGTTCTCACATCTTTCGAAGTCAATCAGTTGCATAATATGGAACACAGGCAGCAGGAACGTGATCAAGTGCAGGGAAGGGACACATCAAGCGCTTTATTGTGGCTGTGGGAGGGGTGAGCCAGGCCTCTCTCTACCCGATTTATCTTTTCCAAACTGTCTTTTGAGCCTGTTTTGCATCAGCTGCCTGTCACTCTAAATGCAGCTCGGATTTTTCAAGGTACCTTCCCTGGAGTCCTTGGCTACTGGAATCGGAGGGGTAAGCACCCCCTGAAGCCCCCAGAGCAATTCAGAGAGTTTAAATGAGCCACTTCCTCTGCATTCTCCTCACAGCGGGGCAGGGATTGCTCAGGGGCTGTGCAGGGCTGTGCAGAGTGTGGGGAGAGCCAGCATGTGTGTGACACAGGTGAGGGGCAGTGCAGGGGGTCACCCTGTTCAAAGGGTTGCACGAAGGGAGGGAAATGGCCTTTTTTCTTAAGATAAGGTTAAACTCAGAGCTCCTGCAGCTTTTGAGACGTCTCTAGGCAGCTAAACTGGTGAGGTGCAAGTAGATTTTTTTTTTCTCTGTGTGTGTTGTCCTGCAGCCAGGAGTACCTTTTGCACCAGCTGAAGGAGTGTGAGCACCAGGGACTGGGATACCACGGCAGCCTGAGCTCTTGGTTGTTTCCCCTCTCAAGCCTTCTGCTTGTCTGTCATCAACAAGTTCTTAAAGATTTTACAGATTCGCAGTGCTCATTGATGGATTGAGCTGCAGGTGCACAAACCCACATCAGAAGGGACAGACCCTCTGCAGGCGGCAAAAATTGCAGCACCCTGAGGGCGAGCCTGAAAAAAGACCGGGAGAGTTGCCTTGTTGATGCTGACTTAGAAACTGACAGATACCCGTTCTGTTCCCTGCCAGTGAAAGGTTTGGTGTGATGGCTTACCAGATGCTCTGCACACCTGCTGGCTGCTCATCTGCACATATTTTGGTTGAAGGAAGCAAGGTCAAAAGATGGAGAGCAACAAGGTATGTTGAAGGAAGAAGGGGCAAAAAGAAATCGCTCCAATATGAAGCCTTCCAGGCATCTGCCACTGTCACAAGCAATTTGCTTCTTTACCTAACAAACAGCAAGAGCATTTGCTGTTCAAAGCATGTCTGAAAGCTGTGGGAGTAGATAATGACAGTGAGGGACTTCTGGGTTTTCTTGCTCCATTTTGAAATTCATCTCTCATCCTTGTTATATCAGCGCTATTTTTAACTGCTCCTACTCAGAACATTAGAGATTCTCCATGATGAATCTCAAGCACAAGATGACAACAAGGACAGCGAGGTGTTGCTGAGCTGAAGAATGATTTTGGAGCCCATGGGTGGCACAGTTCTCCTAGAGATCCTACTACAGTCCTAAAGCACTGGGGCTCTGCTTTCAGTTCACTGTGACTTCCCTTGCAGGTCAGCAAGGCCACTCAGCACATGCAGGGACAGCTGAATGTCCCTGGAGGTCCTTGGCTGCTGGACAGGGTTCCCAAGTGTTATAAATTGTGATAAAATGCCAATCACTCACTTTTAGAAATTTATGAGAATTTAATAAAGAATAAAAATTGGTTACAAAAAGAAAATTAATACAAATAAAAGTTTAAAAAGTTTTCAGAGACAGGACAAATAAAGAGAAAATAAAGGCAAAGAAGGTAGTCTAGACCACCGTCCTTCCTCCTTCCGGACCCATGCCGGTCAGGAGAAAGGCGCCTTTTGGTGGAAATCTTTCCCTTTTTGAGGACCCACAACTTCATAATTATGCATGCTTTATCTAAGACAAACTTGTTTTCTATGAGTCCTTTGCTGAGCTCTCTTGGCGACAGGAGAGTCTTGCTTTTGTGGATTTGGGACATCTGGTTCCTGCAAGGAGTTTTGTTTTTGTGGATTCAAGGGTCTGGTCCCTGTAGGTTCTAAGAGAT
>VWYO01013233.1:49068-84938 GCA_013400275.1 Rhadina sibilatrix | reverse complement strand
GTTGGAGATGATGTCCCTAAGGGTCCTTGATGGCTCGGCCAGGGCCTATTCTTATGGGGATTCTTTTGTCTCCTTCCCGGATCCAGGGGAATCCTCTCAGCTGGGGCCGTTTCGCTGACAAGAACTGTATAATTTTTACCATCACCCGCACCCGTGGATATTACATGCATAAACACAATTTATGAACATAAACTAACAGACACCAGGATAATGTAAAAAGGGTTTCTTGTGAGGTCACCATTCAGTTCCTGCCTGAGCTGGCAGACTCTGAAAACACGCAGTTTCTGAAATATTTTTATTATAGGGAATGCATCTTCCCCCCCGGCCCCCCCCCCCATCACCAATATTACTTAAATTATTATTATATTCCAGGAACATGAATTAATATACACTACACCAAGGATTATCTTGCCCCGATGCTGTGGGAAATGTCCTCCTCCTTCCCATGGCTCATCTCAGGGCCTTTCCTCACAGACCTTCCTGCCCTTTCTGTACATCACTGGCTATTCTTTCCCTTTCCAGCTCTCATGACCCCAGCCTTTCCCATTCCCAGCCAGGGTGTCTTCATCCCATTTCTCAGTAACCCTTCCTTCACAGGCAGCCCAAGATGCTGGTGCTCTCAGGACAGGGAGAATACAGCTCATGTCTGGTGGTAGCAAAAGGGCAGGGCATGCCCCATGGAGCAGAGGTGGATGCACAGGGCAGCATGGCCATGGTGTGCAGCTGTCCCAGTGACACTGGGAGAGGACAAGCAATGCCCAGGAAGGATTTGTTGGCTGATGGGATGCTGGGCATGTTTTGATGGTCACCTGGTGTCTAGTCTAACTACCCAGGACGTGTGTCTGGCAATCCTTTGTAGATGGGACAAGTCCATTAGGGAAATTAGGCTGAGTGGCAACCTCATGTTAGATTTCAGTGGGTGAGGTTTAGCTAGGCTGACTGGGACTGCAGCATTATTTCACAAAATGGGGAAACATAATTTGTCACAAACTGCAATTTCTTATGATGAGCAAACAAGATAAACACTCTGTACTTACAGAATATAAAACTCTTTGTGCACGATGGCAGTCAATTTATACCATGACAATACTGAGCATTGCTACTCCTTTCAGTGTGATGCACGTCTTTAGAGCTGGCTTGTCTCTCCAATGATCAGAGACTGTGTCCTGGAGCTGAACATCCTGGATCTGAGGAAGTCCAGGTCCATAATGTGCCTTTGTGGCTCCATTTATAAGGTTATCCAACAGAGCATCTCCATTGATTACATCCTTAGGACCACAAATACTCTGTGGATGACCATTTAGGATTGCTGCAGTAGGTGTTGGTCAGGTTCCTTGTGTGAGCCAAGGGATCCTGTGTTAGATGAGCCAGTTAGGGATATACTGGAGGCTTGATTCAAGACACCTGAAGAAGCCCAATTTTTTTCCTTTCGTGTTAAAATTTATTTCTAGCTGAAACACCAAAGCATGACTGCACCTTGGGATAGCAGCTTACTGGAGGCTCACCTGCTGAGCCAGTAATTGCAGTCTTTAGCGCCCAGCCGGCATCTGGAGTACCAGAAAGACTGGTTTCAGGAGAGACACTAAAATCCCAGCCGCTTGCATTCTGCTGAGAAGTTCAGAAGGATAGAATGTAACAACATGAAACGATTATTCCCTCTTTTTCTGAAAAAGCAGAAATTTCTAAATAAGGCATTCCATGTTGTCCCTCTGAGCATCAGCTGCAGGGCACAGCTGTGTAGCATGTGCCATAGATTTTGCTCACAGCTCTTTATCTATTTTTAAAATCTTCCTCTGTGGCACCGTGAAATTCAGGTCTGCTTGGATTTCCAGCACTCCTGCAACATAAATTTTAAATAGCAAGATGTCCTGACAAGACAGGGCTCAGCAAGCAGCGTCTGTTTTCCAGAAGCCTCTGCATCTCTGTTATACAGGGTTATGCAGTCCCATGCAACCAGTCTCTGCAGCAGTTCACACTCTCTGGGGGTAGTAATTCCACATTTTTGCTACACTGGATGTTTGCCACTTGCAATTTCATTTGTCCAAATCACCTCCAAGACAGAGGTCAAGAAATTTCAGGCGAGGACCAACTGCTGTCAGCATTTCCTCTTCTCCCTGTTTGTGAGGTTTGAACTAGCTGCACATCAAGGCTGACTGATCCATTGGGTACCTGGCACCTTTTAGAATTGCCCCTCAAGCTGGGGCTGCATGAAGAGCTTTTACTTCTTCTCCAGCCAGGCCAGCCATTGCATGCAGTACACTGGCTGTCTCTCTGCTGCAGCTGCTTGTCCTTGCTTTTTTGTTTCTTTTGCCTGAAATCGTGATTCTTGCCACCCCATTCACAGGCTTGTCAGACATCACCTTTTAAATAACAGGCATACCCTTGGGAGAGGCAATGATAGATTCTTGCTGTTCCCAAGCTGCCTGTTGTGAGTGGGCTTAGAGAACTCATCAACTAAACCGTGACTGGAGCAGCAAGAAACATACTTGGGACGCAGAGCCGTGACCTCACTGACAAAACTTCCCCTGGGCTTTGCAGTGGTCAACAAAGCTCTGGCTTTTGTTCCCTGGTGTGAGCCTTGTGGTATGGCACCCCTAATCCTGCTAAACTGCCACTGCAAAGATTAGAGGGAAAGGAGCAAGAAAGGTCCATTTGAGGTTAAGACAGTAGATCCCACTACATCTGCAGCCATAAAAGATTCAGTTTTTTAGCTTCTAACTCATCCTCCAGTGCTTGTCTAGGCAGAAGACAGCTCACTCGCATTGAAGGGTTGGCTTTTTTAAAGCTGGAGAACAGGAGCTGCTGCACAGCTGGGTTGCTAGGCCGCAGAAGGCACGAGAAGTGGTTTTGTTGCACACTGCACATAAAGACAACTTAATTTGTGACGCATCAACTCTCTTCCTGTCTCCCTTTATGCCTCCTCCTCTCCACCTTCGGGTGAAGCAATCGGCCCATGAGTGAGAGGTGTGTGCCAGCCCCTGGCTGTGAGCAAATGTGGTGATTGATGGGCCCCACAGGGTCACTCTGGGCTATCCCACCACTGCCCATCCCAGCTCCTGGCTCAACAGGGGATTTCCCAGTAAGCCTCAAGCAGTCAGTGCAAACAGCTTGTGGAGAGCAGGAAGGAACACAGAGCTGTGTATTTAAATAAACAGCAGCTCAGTGTCCACTGCAAAGGCAGTGAGTGTCTCCCTGCCTGGGGCTACACAGCCCTGGGAACGATCCACACAGCCTTGTATCAGCTAAGTGCAACTGGCTCACACTAAGGTTCTTGGAGGAATAGGCTAAGGAGCTCTCACAACAAAGAGTGGTTCTTTTCCATTCATTTTTAAATAAAACAATACTGGAAATAAGCCATGTTTTCTGATTTTCCCCACAGCATTTTTCTGGAGAAATTGGAAGCCTGGGGCTTCGACTGGTGCACTTTTCACTGGGTTAGGGACTGGCTGGATGGCCAGGCCCAGAGGGTGGTGGTGGTGACTGGAGTTACATCTGGTTGGTGGTCAGTCAGCAGTGGAGGTCCCCAGGGCTCACTGTTTGGGCCAGTCATGTTTCATATCTTTATCAAGGATGTGGAAGAGGTGATTGAGGGGACCCTCAGCAAGTTCTCAGACACCAGGCTGGGTGGGAGTGTTGGTCTGCTGGAGGGCAGGAAGGCTCTGCAGGGGGATCTGGAGAGGCCAGATCCATAAGCCAAGGCCAGCTGCATGAGGTTTTACAAGGCCAGGTGC
Organism: Rhadina sibilatrix; assembly: GCA_013400275.1. Classification (NCBI taxonomy): domain Eukaryota; kingdom Metazoa; phylum Chordata; class Aves; order Passeriformes; family Phylloscopidae; genus Rhadina; species Rhadina sibilatrix. Next base: position 81,207 of record VWYO01013233.1, on the reverse strand, counting down.
TGAGTGCTGCCTTTGGGTCACAACAATCCCATGAAATGCTCCAGGCTGGGGCAGAGTGGCTGGGAAGCTGCCCAGCAGAAAAAGACCTGGAGGTGCTGGTCCAGAGTGAGTGAACACGAGCCAGCTGTGCCCGGGTGGGCAAGAAGGCCAAGGGCGTCCTGGCCCAGATCAAGAACAGTGTAGCAGCAGGAGCAAGGAAGGAATTGTTCCCCCTGTACTTGGCACTGGTGAGGCCACATCTCATGTCTTGTTTCCAGTTCTGGGCCCCTCACTACAAGAAAGACATTGAGGTGCTGGAGCAGGTCCAGAGAAGGCCAATGAAGATGCTGAAGGCTCTGGAGAGCACAAGTCCTGTGAGGAGCAGCTGAGGGAACTGTGGGTGTTTAGCCTGGAGAAGAGGAGGCTCAGGGATGACTTTATCATTCCTAAAACCACCTGAAAGGAGGCTGTAGACAGGAGGGGGTGGGACTCTTCTCCCAGGCAACTAGTGTGACAGGATGAGAGGAAATGGCCTCAAGCTGCCTCAGGGGAGGTTCAGTCTGGGTATCAGGGAGAATTCCTTCCCTGAAAGGGTGGTTAGAGATCAAAACAAGCTGCCTGGGGAAAAGGTGAAGTCACCATCACCAGACCTGGCGCTCAGTGCTGTGGTTTAGTTGGGGTCGAGGTGCTTGGTGAAAGCTTGGACTCCAAGCTGTTCTTGGAGGTCTTTTTCAGCCTTCATGATTCTTCATGATTAATCTTCATGATTAAAGTGTTTCCCTAAGAAGGGATGAGCTGCCCAGTCACAGAGCTGTTAATCTGTTGATGAGGGCAGGAGCACTGTTAGTATGGACAATAGCAGGCGCATTAGAAAAGGTGATGATGTCATTGATCCCAGATGACATGATCTAATGGAAAAATAGACCTTTTCTAATGAGCTTAATAGTTTTTTCATGAGGAAGTTGTGGTGGTGAAATAGATTAGTGAGTGATTATGACGTGCTATCAATATTTGGCCTAAAGTGTCATAAAATCTATATTAAATGCACTAAAAGTGGCTAAATGAGACATTTCAAAGTGGTTTTTGTATTGAGAAAGCATCAATGAACAGCCATATGTTGACTGGTTTGTGGTGCAGTGTTATTCAAACTGTCCTAATGATTCCTAGCAGGAAATGTTTAACGGGAATCAAAACGGATGAGGAGACAGAGATTCGGGAAATTGGAAGGCAAGTTACTCAAATAATAGATTTTCCTGTGGTATGAAGGCCATGAATAAAGAACAACAGCCAGACAAAAAAAATCAAACCAAACCAAAAAAACCCAACCAACCCAATCAAGAAAAAACCAACCAACCAAACAAACAAAAACAACCAAAAAATCATCACACCAAAAAACAACACTTACTTCATTAGCAAATACAAACCAGGAGAGCCCCATCCATTTGGGCTGAACAAAATTCTTCCTTTGACACAAGCTGAAATATTTTTTTCTGGGCAGTAACAGGACAAGTAGGCAGCCCAAAACCTTGGGGTTGAAGCAAAGAAAAATACGATTCCCACCATCCCTTCAGAATGATTAGGAAATTCCAAGCCCTTGGAAATGACAAAAGGCCACTGATGTTGTAGGTGCACATATAAGCAGGGAAAAACTGAGAGAGCATGGGGAAATGGTCTGAATTGCATATTTGGTTGTATGAACTGCGTGATGCTGGAGCTAAGGGAGGTTCCAAACAAAGGTGCTAACGTGTGCAGAGCATCATTTCAGAGATGAGCAGGCTCAGCAAGGAACTACAACAGCAAACTAAAGCTGCTTTGCCTTTAAGAGTTCCTTTTTGCCTTGTGCACGCAGAGCAGAAAGGGGACTGGGTCAGCCTGGAGGTGCATCCATGCGCTCGTTTCCGTGAGAGAGCAGATGACCCACATCGCAGAAGGGTGACTCATCCCTCCTGCCAGGGCTGATCTGGGAGGAGGTGGCCGCTCCTCAGGCCGCCTCCCGGGGCTGGCCGCCAGAGCCAGGGCACTGGTGAAGTCACACAGTGCCTTGCAGAGCCATGGGAAAGGACAATTCCCTCAGATTCTGCTGTGGGACAGTGTTTCTGGGAATCCCAGCACCAGCTGGGGTCCCTGTGGGGACAAGTGTGGCCTCTGGTGTGTCTCTTAGGGAGGTCAGGCTGCAGTCAGTGCCCTGGGACAGGAAATGTGGCTGTCTGCAGTGTCAGGCACGGACATGTACTGAGTACATCCATCCAAGCTCAGACCCCAGTGGTCCTCCCAGGGCTCTCTGCTCCCAGCTCGTCAGCTGTAATTCATTCAAGCCACACGCCTGTGTGGGTAAGACGCAGCCCTCAGTGCTGGAAAGAAATCTTACCTGCCAACAGGTGTACTGGAGAAAATATCAGCAGTGGGTGGTTGCACTGGAAGGGTTTTTGTGCCAAGAGTGCTTGGGGCAATGGAGGAAGCACATCAAGGAGTTCAGCAGTCCAGGTCCCCTCCCCACAACAGGGCTTAGCGCCGGGGCAGAAATGTCACCAAAGTGGCTGCACGTGGAGGGCCTCTGCAGCCTGGGGGCTTGGGGACCAGTGCCACCCCAGTTAGTGCTTCTCAAATATGTGGGAGCTGCTCCAGTTCCTCACCAAAGCTGTCTGCCAGACACGAATTGGACATGGATGGCCATGGGAAAGATGGGCAGTGCCCTGCCCAGCGTCCACTGTGCACACCCAGGCACTTGCTCGCCCCTTCCCAAGGTGCCTGGCTGGCTCTGTGGGATGTGAGTGAAGGCAGAGGAGCAAGAGTGGGTCACAGGCCCCCAAGGCAGGCAGGGGAAGGCAGCCGTGGCAGGAGAGGCTGTGGCCCAGCAGCACAACCTTGCAGCCCCCACGTCACCCTCCCAATTGCCAGTGACACAAAGCAGCAGCAGCAGCATCATCCTGGTGCACTCCCATCCTACGGCAGCTGCTCTGTGAAGGGAAGGGACTGGGGTGAGAGGGCAACAGCCTGTTGAGGCAGCACAGCTCCAGGCAATGACCACGGAAGCAGCAGCACTCCCGGTGCTCCCTGCCTCCTACCACAGGCTGCCTCTGGCCGCGGGGACACATCCCACACGCACCCGTGTGCGGGGGTGAGCACACGTGTGTGACGTTCTTCCCTGCCAGTGTGGGAGGGAAAGCTCCCATTCACAGCCTCATCTCCAGCTGCGAGGGATGCAGCAGGGGTGAGGGATGCAGCAGGGGTGAGGGATGCAGCAGGGGTGAGGGATGCCACGGTGGGTAGCACAGACCTTTACGGTCGTGCTGCTCCTGAGAGCCTCTGGGTGCCTCCAAAGCTCTGCACGGCCCAGGGATGGCCTAGACCCACCCCCAGCCCTGCATCCTAGCCCATCCTCCCTGCTGAGTTCTCCATGATCAGGTGAAGCAAGCCAGGGATGACGTGCCAGGCACAAAACATGGCAGGAGCTATTGCTTCACTAGCTGGCAAGGGAGGAGGAGAGTTGGGTATTGAGCACAGCACAGTCTGTACCCTGGGAGAAGAAGCCTGCCTGTGAGGGTGGGAGATGGAAGGGGATACTTTAGACTGGAGACCAGCTGGATTAGCTGAGAGGAAACACATCTTAGAGGAGAAACAGGGCACACGCCTAAACTCCTCTCATGGGGGCCAGGCTGAGCCAGTCAGTGTTAATGAACTGGAAAAAGGGAAATTTCAACTGCAGCACTTCTAGAAGCCTCCATGCCCAGTCCAGGGAGGATGGTCTTAATTGCAAAGCCCTTTAGGCTGGCTGTTGTGATGGTAGTGCCAGAAATTCCTGATAACAGCCTGCTCACACAGAAATTGGGGAATGCAGAAGGTGACCTGATGTCGACAACACCAGCACCCGAGTGTCATTCCAGCCATGCAGCAAACGTGCTTGCAATCCACAGAGAAGTGTGACATTCCTAAATCTGGCCATACAGACAAACTAGAATTTTTGTGTTCTGCACAGAAGTTCTTTGCCCTAGCAAACAGCCTTTGGGACCTGTCTGAGCCAGAGCTCTAACCTTGACAGAGAGAGGGGCAAGGGCTTGCAAACGCCTTGACTGTGTCAGCCAGATGGGCTTTTGAATTGTTTGAATGTCATTGCACAACATTGAATAACATTGCATAAGTTTGATAGTCAAATTAAATTAATTAGCTATTTAGTAAATAACTAGTTACCTTTTTTCTGTTGGCCATATTCTACCCTTTGACTTCTCCCCAAACAGGAGACACCAGAGAGCTTAGGGACCAACTCTGCCAGTGCTCAGTTGCTTCTTACAGATCCACCCAAATGCTGCCAACTCACCAACACTAAAAGGACAGGGTCATTCACTCACGTAAAGTTTTACACTGCCCCGAGCTGGAGCTGATTTTTAGTCCAAAGAGTGCAGGACTCGCAGACACATTGCCTGAGGTTTGTCAGCAGGACAGTCACACTCCTACAAAAGCATTTAACAGTTAATTAGAGCATTGTCTTTCAACGCAAATAATGATCTGAGAGGATGCAGCATGCCAAGGCAGGTAAACTCTTCTGGGATTTGGACTCTGTGCTGCTGGCTGTAGGCTCTAGAGACACAGGAGGGGAGGGCTCATCCTGCAACTTCTGCAGATCATGAGCAAAGCACTGAAAGGTTTCTGGGAGAGGGGATGCAGCACTGGGTAGTGTGGGCAGGCAGCCTGCTGCTAATCAGGAGCCCCTTTATTTCACAGTGGGAGCAGGACTTGAAATGCAGCAGTCCATATGCACGTCCATCTGCCGAAAGCCTTCCCTCCTTTGATAAGGATGGTACGGGCTGTGCTGAGCTGCAGCTCGATAAATATCAGCCAATTCGCTCTCTCCCTAGAGGGGCAACTGCCTCCTGCACCATCCAAGGGCTGAGGACAAGAAGTCATTCTGTTCTCCTTGGAACTACAGCAGAGCCAGGGCAGCGCAGGCACCCCCACAGGTGTCTCATGGGTTCATTCTTTAGCACAAAGTACCCTCAGAACTGCTTCAAAGACATCTCTGGGCAAGCACAGTTAAGCCTTTTTTATTTTAATTAACCATCTTTCCTTGGGGATACCAGAGTTCCAAGGTCTGGCTTTTGATTTTGCAAATGCAAATAGAGAAGGTGTTGCAGTGATACCCATATCTAAGGCAGATGTGCTGCCAACCTCCTAAATTCATATTTTTCCATGCATGTACATGAGCTCTCCTCAAATCTGTGTGCTGAGACATGCACATTTTGTATTCCAATAGGGCTTTGCACCCCCCGCCCCAGCTTTTGCTGCAGCCTCACCAAAAATATGTATTCACATGACTCTAGAATAAAACTGGAAAGTCTCATCTGCCTGGGTAGTTCCCTGGTGAATTTACATTCTTCTTTCCTTAGAAGCTCTATTTTCTGCATTTGTTGGGATTATGAAAACCTCTTCTGTTTAAAATTCTTGTCTCTTTCTTGATGCAGGTTACTTTAAATAGAAGAGGGAAGGAAATTACCTGAGGAACCAGCAAAGCTCATCTTGCTTCTTAGAATTGATTCTCCGACCGTTTTTGCTATCTGTGTTTCACCCCACCCCACTCCCCCGAAAATCTGCTTTTCATCTGCACCATTCCAAGCTCCTGCAACAGAGGAAGTCCCCAAAGCTTTTTGAGCCCTTTTAAAAGAATCCACCTCTGCAGCCAGACACCAGGCTTCGTTTCTGGTAAGGTTTTCAATCTCTCTCACCCCTTTGTCTGGGTTTTATACACGTCACCCTCTTCCTCTTGGGTGGGCAAAAAGGGGACGGGTGCTGCTGCTGTGCTGACTCCTGACTGGGTCACCCAGAGCTGCTGGGCTGTCTGGGCTAGGCTATAAAACAGAGCCAAGGCAGCGCAGCTGCCTCACAGACCGGACTGAGCCCTGTGCGCAGCCTCTGCCGCCTCCTGCGCGGTTGTTTTTTCCTGGAATACTGATCCGACCCCGGGAGCAAGATGTGCAAGGGACTCGCTGCACTGCCAGCCACTTGCTTAAAAAGGTACTGTTTATTTCTGAGCATCTGGTAATGGTCTCGTTAGCCCGGAGACGCGCTGATGCATTGCGCTTTGTGTCCGAGGCGGGAGGACAGATTTGGCTCTGATCATTTTGCAAGATTAGATAAGAATGATTGCTTACAGGCTTTTGGTTTGTTTTTTGGTTTTTTGTTTTTTTTTTTTTTTTTTTGTTGGTTTGGTTTGGTTTTGTTTTTGTTTTTGTGTTTTTGTTTTTCTGTGTTTGTGTGGTTTTTTGTTTGTTTATTTTTCCAGCTAGAAGCAGAATTGCAGAAAGGTTTTGTATTGAGCTGTGCAAGTCTAAAGCCTTCCTTCCCATCTTCCCCATCACCAAAACGAACAGCTTTTAGCACTGCGATATTTTGATATTCCTGTCAGCTGCTTCTGCTGCAGTCTTCGAACCCCTTTGCTCCTTTGACTCCTCTCTGCTAAATTTTCTTGTTTCTTTTGAGGGGGAAGCAAGACAGACGGGATAAAAATGATGGATTATCCCCTGAAATGCATTTCAAATGCAGAAATGCAGCCTGGCAAGACCAGAGACCCGTTGTGCCAGAAGGCAGGGATGCAGAGCGTGGTGGCTCTGGATGCGGCATCAGCTGGTGCGGGATCAGCCTGAGTTCCCCGGGTGATGGTGAGGGGCCAGGTTAGGCTGTACCCCAGTGCACAGCACTGTGGGGCTCATCACACCCATGTGGTGTGGTGCCAATCAGGATGGGTTGAACTGTAGCCCTGCAGGACCTGGCTGCAGCCCGGTGTGTGGGATCAGCAGAGCAGAGCCTGCACAGCCCCAGGTGTGCCCACGGCAGCAGGGCCTGCCCCACAGCCCAGCACGAGGGGTGTCTAGGCTGGCATGAGCCCTCCTGGGAGGGTGTTACTTCCTTTCAGGTGCTCTGGGAGCTGGAGATGCCCAGGAGGGAGGCACAATGCTCCCTTCTCCCCCAGCTCATCCAAACTCATGGGGGTCTCTGATGGTGCAGAGACCCTGCCCATTCGTGCCTTCAGCAGCACTCCTGAGGCTGCTTCCCAGCAGCTGTGTAAGTGGGTTGGGAAAATGCAAGCAGAGACTCAGCTGGCTCCCATCTGGAGGATCCTGCTCGTGGTTGGATTTGAAAATAGGTACTGAAAATGCAAGGAAAAAGTGTTGATACTTCCAATTTGCAGGAACATTTGATGACGATAAAAAAAAAAGAAAAAGAAAAAGTGCAAGGAAAAATAGTTCATGTCTTTTAAACACCTCTGTCCAGGATTCCCAGCAAAATCCCTCTCTCCCAGAAAGCTGTGGGACTGCCTGTAAGCAGTAGTGTCTTGTTTCCTACTGCTGCCACCCTCCTGCAGACCTGAGCAGTCTCCTTCTCCTGGGCAAGGAGTACAACAGCACCAGGCAGCCTGAGCCTGGCAGCCCAGAGTCCCCAAGTGTGCCTGGATGTTGGCACTCTGCTCTAAAGCAGCTGTGAGCTCCCTTTGCTCTCCCCAGGTGCTGGAGCTGTTAAGGAAACATTTCTGAGGCAAGCAGTGTGATCAGGTATGGCCAGGACAGGGTGCTGCAGCAGAGAGCAGTGCTGAGGGGCTGAGCAGCTACCAGAGCTCAGCCCCATGGCACAGCCTCTTGCTCTTTTCCAGGCTCAGATCTGAGGAGAAGGAGAAGAATCTCCTCCTTTACACTGTCACTGCACCCTGAGGCAGGCCAGGGCCTCCACCCCTGAGCAAGCAGGACTGGTTTACCCACCCCTCTTTCTTAAACTGGAAGAAAACCCAGAGAGGTTTCCCAAGGCTGCATATCAGCTGCATATCTAGAACCTGCTGTGAGGAAAAGATGGTCCTGAGCATGCTGGAAGGTGGAACAGAATTAAGGATGAATCTTCAGCGGAGCTTGCTGTGGAGCAAGGGAGCAGCTTGAAGTCAGCGGGGGCTGGTTGTGGTGAAGCTCTTGGCCCATCCCCTGATCTCACCCCTCAGCCTTGCTCCAAGCCACTGACTTCCTCCCTTTCCTCTGTGTCATCGGCTTGGTGGGGTGGCCTGGCATGGCCCTGCTGTTCCTGTGGCTGGGTGATGAGGTGGGGAAGTGGCAGGGGCTGCAGGAAAGAATTAGTAAGGGTGTAAGAACCACACATCAGCAGCTGGGGAAATCAGCTCGAGGAGAGGTGACACACACACAGCATGGTAATGCTTTTCTATCACAATGTTTTTACTGTAAACAGTAGGAAAACAGCAGCTTCTCCCCCTTTGCCACTTGCTTCCAGGCTGATGACCTTTTCAGCATGAAGCTGTCGAACATGAAAAAATGACTCCTTTGGCATTGTTGCATTTGTCTAGAAACAAAAAATGTGCATTATGCAATGAGTGGAAAATCAGCACCGGAGTCCCTGTCAGTGACCTGCCTTTGTGTCACTGAGTAGTGCTGGAGGAGCCTGTGCAGTGAGCAGGCTGCAGAGGGAGTGCAAAGCATCTCCTCGTCACCTCCTCCTTGATTTTTTCTTCCAGTGCCAAAGACATGAAGCACCGTCTGGGCTTCTTGCTGCAGAAGTCAGATTCCTGTGACTACAGCTCTTCCCAGGGCAAGAAGGAGAAGATACCTTCAAGCCAGAGGTAAGAAGAACAGGTGCTGTCACCTAGTTTATCCCAGACTGGCTGCAGCATCTTGTTTACTCCTTCACCGAGCTGGACAGTAGTGTTTCTGCTGCTGCTCCTCAGTTCTTCCTGAGCATCTGTGCTTGGATCTAGTGTGGCAGTAGCCCTCAGGTGTTGATAGTCCTGTCAGCTGACTATCAACCCCTGAGGACTTCCATTTCCATTAAGAATGCTGAATTAGAAGTCCCATGCTGCCACCACTTCCATGATTCAATATGAGCAAGCACAGGGGAGGGCATGTACAGTGTCCTACACGGGGGAATGACTCCATCCCAGACCCAGTGCAACTGGACACATTGCAGAATCAGCATCCCTGCCTCTTTGTGCTGCATTTGTGCAGTGGTGCACACAGCTGCACAGAGGTGTAGGCACACAAAACAACCAGCAGCCTGTTAGGGCATCACTGCTCTCCCCAAGCTGCAAGGAGACAGTGTTCTCTCCAAAGAGGACACCAAAATCCAAGGTTTGCTCCTGGAAATGATGAACCCTAGGGTTTTCTAGTGTGGTAGAGGGAATGAATTCAGGATGTGCTCCCTGTGTGTTTCTAGTTCCCACATTCCTCTCTTCCACATAGCTACTGTTCTCCTGGCAGGTTAAAGGAATCAGCCCTTTGGAGCTCACTGATATGACCTGTAAGAGTGATTCCAGGTCTGTGCTCCAGCAAGAGATGTAGCCAGGCACAAAGTAATTACAAACTCCATAGCAATTTTTCCAGGAAAATTCATTTCTAGCCCACGGCTGGTGATGAGGATTGCAAAACAAATTTCTGCAGGTTAGATCTGGAATCCCTGGGGGTATCTGTAAAACAAGCTGATATTTCATTCTCAGTCTCTCATGTATGCTCTTACAATCAGGGAAAAAGATTTTCTAGTGGTGCTGAGAAACAAATCAAATTTGTGCTTTCTGTACTCTCTTTAACTCAGCCCTGTGTTTCTCCTCTTAGACTTAGCCAAGAGGAAGTCAGAAAATGGGCAGACTCTTTGGAAAATTTGATCCATCATGACAGTAAGTGAAGAGGGCTCTTAGGCTGCCTGCAGTGCGTGTGTGCTGTGAGCAGTCCCGGGAGGGGACACGGGACATTATCTCGCATCACTTAGGGACACACAGGAGCTCCTTTGGCCACACAGACCTCTGGGAGGGGTGGGGAAGGGGCCTCTTGCTCAGATCCAAGGCAGGGGTCAATCCCAATGCATCGTGAGTGTGGTTTTGGCCTACTGCTGTGCTCTTTTGTGAAGGCAACTGGTTTAGCCCTTGTGCAAGAGGAGGGCAAGACCAGGACACACAGTTAGTGGTGGGTTAAACGAGAACCAAAAAGTGAAGATATTATTTGCAGCTGAGCCCATGGGAGACTTTGTCTTCCCATCAGTCGTGGGCTAGCTACAATGATGTCCTTGAGGTTTCCTTCACATTGTTCCCATGGTCTGGGACTCTGTGGAGTGTGCTGGCTGTCTCCTCGAGGCCTCCTGGGAGCACACGAGTTGCTTGTGTTCCCCTGGCAGGGACGCTGAAGGTCAGAGTGGGGGAACAGGCAGCTGGGCCCCCACGTGTGACATCCCCATGGGGCCTGTCTGAACTCCAGCCTCCCCAGCTGACCCCACTGCCAGCCCCGGGGCAGCTCCTTATTCAGCTCTGGGAAGGAGAACCCACGATCACTATTTGCTGAGGTTCAGGGGTGTGACTGTCCAGGCACCAACACTCTTGCCTGACCTGGTTTTCCTCTGAACAATCCATAGGAGGACTGGCTGCTTTCCGTGCTTTTCTCAAATCTGAGTACAGTGAGGAAAACATCGAGTTCTGGGTCAGTTGTGAGGAGTACAAGAAAACCAAGTCACCAGCCAAGCTCAGCCCCAAGGCCAGGAAGATCTACGATGAGTTCATCTCAGTGCAGGCCACAAAAGAGGTACGTGCACTGAACATTCCCTGGGTAAAGGCACCACCCTAAATTCTGAACCAGCAGCACAGGCAAGCAGAGGTCAGAAATTTCACAAGAGATGAAGGCCTCTGCTTCTCTGCTAGTTAACAAGGACATGGTGGGTTTTTAATTGATTTTATATTAAACCTGGATAAAGAGAAAGTGTGTTTAGTTACAACCACGTAGCTGTTCTACACACACTCAAATGGGAGAAGCCCAGGAGGACTATGATTCCCAATGTTTCAGCTGCTCCCATGCAGTTTGAATTTCCTGGCTGGCTGCATCCCAGAGGGATGTGTTTCAATCTCTCCTGACAGCTCTTCTGGTGGCAGGGATGCATTGGTGTCCAGCTGCACAGATTCTGCTGAGGCTACAGGGTGTCAAACAGCCATTTTGGACAACTGCTCACCAAGCACGTGTGGCAGAGAGACACTTGGGTTTTTCCTTTCCTATGCCCCTTCTGGGACAGGTTCTACTTATACTGTCCCTTTGGCCCACAGGTGAACTTGGATTCATGCACACGGGAGAAGACGAGCCACAATATGCTGGAGCCCACGCTGTCCTGCTTTGATGAGGCTCAGAGAAAAATCTTCACCCTCATGGAAAAGGATTCTTACCGCCGCTTCCTCAAGTCCCCATACTACCTGGACTTGGTCAGCCCATCCGGTGCTGGCTGTGGGTCTGAAAACTGCAAAAGGAACCACACTCACAGCTTAGACTGCAACTCCAACATCATCTCTCAGTGCGCCTGAACCTGCACCGAGGCAGGGGCGGGCCGGGCTCTTGCAGAATACACGGCAGCAAAAGCATTCATTGGCATGAAGCAACAGAGCTGTCTCCAATAGCTGTCTAATGTCCCAGTTGTATCCCATGTCATGCAACAGCCTGCATTTGTAACCCAATCCAGGCTCAGTGTGTAGCAAACCCTCCTCTGACGGGTCAGTATAGGAGTGTTGGGGTCTGTGTCTGGCAGGAGCTGGGGGCAGTGGCTGTGTGTGCCGGGGCTCTGAGAGCCCTGTGAGCCCAGAGGGGTGCTAGGGAGCTGGTGTCAGCCCTGGCTCTGCCCACTGAGGGGCGAGGTGGGAGAGGTCACCCTGTGACACCCAGCAAGGTGCAGGGCAGAGAGGAAGCCAAGGGAGGCGCTGGGGACTGTGATCTCCCGTTTCTAACCTGTAAAAGTTTAGGTAAAAAGGGCTGGCTCTGGTCCTCAGCTGCTCACAGCTCCCAAATGTCCAGGCTGTCAGGAGTGTTTGCTCAGAGCTCAGGCTGTGCTGCATTGCAGTATCAGGCACAGGAAGAGCTCCTACTCTTTCTTGAAGGGAGACCAAAACTTTTCAAACAGCCTCCCTCAACAGCAGCAGCCACGGGGAAGCTCAGCCTCCCTCGGTCATCACAGAAAGCTCTGGCCTCTGCTCCCTCTGTAGCACCACGTTTATGTCAGCCAAGGATCTCTCCTAGGGCTGTGCAGAGCTGTCACTTTGGGGGAGGCTCGTTATTTCCTTTGTTATTAATTGCAGCTTTCAGGCTCCCAGGTTCAATACTCCAGCAGAACAGAACAGAAACGTGTTCTTTCTCTCAGGTTTGCCTGTCCTGGCTTGTAAGGAGCAGTTTGTGAGGGAATAGGATGACCATATCTGCGGAGGAAAGGCCCTGCTTGGGCATACTTGACAATGTTGGAGATTTTTAAGGTGTTATTTATGTGCTTCAGTAGCAGCATGTCTCACTTTTCCTGAAGATGGTAGGAGGAATGTGTCTATCTCATTACTGCTCCGGGGCTTTGCAAGCTTACTTTTTAACTGCTGCGGTGAGACACGGCCTTTGGCACTGACCTGCAGTGGGAAGCATGGGAGGCAGCTGCAGGATTGCTGCCATGGGCTGCAGCACCAGGTGTGTCCCCCAGCCTTGGTCTCTCCTTCAGTAGATATTCTGCTCTGGCCCCTGTGTGTCCTGTGCTCAGCATCCCAGTCCAGACAACAGCTCTCACACCGGGGTTTTGGCATGGCAGGAGGAGGCTGTGGCTCTCCAGGCCCATAGAGAAACTTCTTTTCTAACATATGCTTTATTTCGTACTTATTCAATGTACTAACACCTATCACCATGCATGTTCAGCTAAGAGATGGAGAGGCTTGCTAAAGCGCTGAACATAGCCAAGCATGTGGCTATGTTTTATATTCCCCTGGTACTGGGAACTCTTGGTAACTATTGCAAAAACTGTATCAATATTTAAATAATGATGAATGCAGTCTAAATAAAAATGTTTGCGTTAGTCCCTTCTGAAATGCCGTTTTGTGAACAAAAGAAAATGCACAGAGGTGCAATTCATTGGACAAGGTTGCTCTGAAAAGCTGTGTTACAAGTGGCTTCACTCAGAGATTTTTAAGTCACACAGAAAGATGAAACAGCAACCATAATATCCTTCAGACACCTTCAGCACCATGAGCCTGGGGAATATGGGGTTTTTACGGGTTTATGCCTTGCCTGGCCATCAGCCCTGCATGGGGATTAGCTGTCCTCACCAAGGGTCTGGAGTGAGTGTGGGGCCCACCTTGACAGCTTTGGAGTGGGGAGCATCAAGAACCCTTCTCTGACACAGATGCTTTGCAGCCCCGAGCAGACAGAATGCATTTTATCTCAAAGCTGAGCCTGTCCCTGGGCCGTGCCCTGTGAGTGCAGAGAGCAGGACTGGTTCTTGCACAGCCCTGGGCCCTGGGGCACCCCAGCTGCTGCTGCTGGAGCAGGAGCTGACCCTGGGAGCCAAAGCCTGAGGCAGCCGTGGGGCTGGGGGTGCCTGTGCTGCACTGGCCTTGGGGTGTTTCTTCTGGGTCAGCTCCCCAGGGTGATTCCCTTTCCAGTTTACTGAGAAACCACTGCATCATTGCAGCAGAAGCTCTCAAAGGCTTTTGGTCTTGCCAGGGCTTTTGGGCACAAGTTCTGGGAGTGCTCTGTAGCAGGTAAGAAAATGCTGCACCTTCAGTACAAAGAGACAAAATGAACAGTCCATTGAGACAGTAACAGAAATACATGTTTATGTGTGGATTACTGAGTGGTACATGAATATGGGTTAACACAACTCCTCACTGCATACCAGCACCTCACATCTTCCCCACATGAATACCTCCCGTGGAAATCGCATGGAAAACTCCAGACTGAAAACCTGCAGCTCCCGGGTGTGAGGAGGCAGGGTGTGCCCTCCTGCCTTTGCTCCAGCCCTTGGCCACAGCATGCAGCACCCTCCAGGGAGTGACCAAGGCCTGAAGGGAGCCTGGATGAGCTCTGGGACACCCTCAGCCACTGGGCTTTGGCAGTGCCCAAGCCTGGGACTGGGCAGCCCTAGCAGAGTCCAGCCTCAGCACACAGGACGAGCTGGGTGGTTCACCATGGGACTGATCAGGTGCGAAGCTCCAGGTCACTAAAGTCACCATAAAGCACACATGAAACCATCTCCTGGTGTTCCTCTGAGGGATGCAGCTGCAGGAAGCCCTTTTCCACATGTGCCCCTGGCAGGGAGTGGGTGCCAGGGTGGCGTTGAGGCAGTGCCTGGTGCCCCACGGCCCTGGCTGCAGCATGGGGTTGCCTTGCCCCATGGCAGAGAGAGGGGTCCCTTGGGGAGCATGAGACCTGCCTCCTGCACCAACCCAGGTGCCAGGATGGCACACAGAGGCCACGGGAACAGGGTGGTCCTGGAGGATCCACCTTTGTGTTTGCTCAGCTGGATGGCCAAGGTTTCCCTCAAGAGGGTCTGGAACCATGCAAAACCCACTCACACCCCTCTCTGTGATGGACCCCAAGCAGTACATCCAGAAACTCTGCTTTTTGGCTCTCTGACTCCCAGGGGGTCGAGATGCCCATGTTACAAGAATATATGTGTGTGTACATGTATATATGAATACAGGAATACAGATGTACATGGTGTGTTTATATACTGCTATATATGCCAGATTTCAAGAGAGCTAGAGTGATAAAATACATGAAGTATCTCCTACCAGAAATATGATGGTTGGTGTCAGCCCAATAGTATACTTGTGGGCCTGTGGAAAGCTGGGCCATGGGGTTGGCATAGGTGTTGCCACCTTTCTGGGCAAGCCTGCTCAACTAATTAGCCAAATGACCCTTCTACACAACTTCCCTGGAGCTCCAAAACGTTTCAGTGGCCACATTTTCTGGCCACCCAGTAGATCACTGGCAGCCTCCAAAGTAGACTTCCAGCATTTTACCAGAAATTGAGCAGGGGAGGGATTGCCAAGAGAGCTGTTCCATCTCTCCTGAATCCAGCCTGCACCTTTCTTTTCAGCACATACATGGCTAGACACCTTCGCCCTGCCCCACATGTTGCTGCTGCTGCAGCAGTGATGTGCCAGGGTTTGATGGTGGCCCAGGGCCAGAGCCTCTGGCGGCATCCCGACATGATGGCATTGGTTGTGGTGGCATTTAACTGTGAAACATGTGAGGGAATCTGGAAATAGCTGCCAAAGGATTGAGCAGAAATGAAGAATCCAGGCCTTTCTGCAGGGAAGGCTGTCTGGTTTTGCATTTCTGAGTCACGCCATAAATGAGGAGCTTGAACATGCCGAACTTACTTGTATTGACCCCAGTTCATGGAGACGTTGGGAGGGTGCAGGGAGCACATGCAGGCAGAGGTGGGGGGAGCAGCCTGCAGCAGAGGTACTGGCCAAGCCCCCATCCCGCATCCAGCCCTGCTTCTGCCTCCCCCTTGCTGTCTGCCTGAACACTGCCAGGGGGTCCTGTGCCCTTTCGATGGGACCCTTCATGCTCATGGGCTCCCTTGGGCTCTTTAGCATCACCCAAGCCACCCTCTGCATTCACCCCAGGGGAATGCCTGTGAGCATCACCCCTGCTGCTCCAGCACTGACTTTCCCAGGCCTTTTTGCTCCAGAGCTTAAAAAAAGAGTCACGCTTGTGACTGCCTCCATCCTTCCCCTGCCTCCCTGCTCCTGCCTGGAAAACACAGTCCATTTCCTGCAGCTCAGGATGGATTTTTCTGCATCGCCATAGTGACAGCGTGTAAATATTTGGGGCTGGTGGGATTTTGATCAGATTTTGCAAGTCTTGAAGAGGCTGGAAAATCCGTTGTTTATGTTACTGCATTTTGCATGGAGTCCCATAACTTGCAGTGAGGCTGAGTCTGGGGAAGGGCTCTGGTTTGGGATGCCAGTGGTCAGCAGGGCCACGGATGTTTTGCTGGCACCTGTCAGGCTGCTGGCTGAAGCAGCTCTTTGCAAGCCATGACCCTGTGGATGATGCACCAGGAAACCAACACAGGGATGAACCATTCAGGCCCCGTGGAGCAGGGGTTGATCACATTTCCCTCAAGGCTGAAATGAGACCTTGGGGATTGCTTTTCATGTATGCCCTTGTCCCATCCTCAGGTGTGATTTATTCTGTTAGCAGAGGGCTGGCTTTGAACCATTAGAAAGCAGCTGGTCCTTTTTAGAGGCAGCCTGTGGAAACACATGGCCTAGGCAGATAGGAGGAGACAGGAGAGAGTGATGCAGGCTACACAAACTCAGCAGGGTCTGCACTCCATTCTAGAAGCCAGGGGGTTATTTTTCACATTTCCAATGATGGGTTTGAGTTTCCATTTGGGTTTTTTGGGGTTTGGTTTGGATTTTTCAAATTGGATCTGAACAGCTGGAATTTCAGCTTTCTTTCCCCCTCACCATGGCTTCCCCCTCTCCTGTGCTCAACACCCGTGTTGGGTTTGTGCAGAAGTATTGCTTTGGCGTGCCTACTGCAGAGAGAAGCAACTGGAACAGGAGAGCCCTGCAGCAGCCCCCAGAGCTGCCACCCCAGCACACCATGGGGGCTGTGCACTGGGATGTAGCTCAGGATGTGCCCCGGGAACTCAGGGCGTCATGCAAAGGCTGGAGCGAGCAGTTCTGGGTTGCTAAACAGTCCCGATGTTTTGGACCAACAGGTCTCGTTTCACCCTCTTGTTTTTGTGTTTAGAGTGAAGCAAACAGGCTGACTCTGAGTGGAGCTGCTGGGGAAGCTGTGCCACAGGCTCGCTCTGCTCACCCCTGGTGCCAGCCAGGCACACCCTGCGGCACCTGGCTCTGCCGTACAGCAGTCCCTGCCATCCTTGTCACAGTGCCATCCTTGCTGTACGTGTCGCTGCTGTCCCTGCCGCGCCCCCCGTCCAGGGGGACTGTGCCTGCTGTTTTCTGAAGGGAGGTGATGCCGATCAGGCAGCCGATGTGTCTCACCTCACCTCGGCCAGGGAGGGGAGCACTTGCAGGGTACCTGTGCAGTCTCAGCAGCACCCTGGGAAGGTGGGAGGAGGGAGTAAGCCTGGGCCAAACCAGCGATATGGGCAGCACTGGGAGAAAAAATTATCACGTTCTAAGGAGTCCTAAGAAGGCAAAGTCAACACCTCAGAGCTTCCAGCTAATGCCAAGCTCTGCAGCACCAGTGATGTGTCACACTGGCCGTGTGGCTCCTGGTCACTGCAGAGCGGGGCTGCTCCCTCACCCTTCTGGGTCCCAACTCCAGGGAGTTTCTGCAAATTGGTCTTTTGTGGGAGAGGAAAGAGATGGTTAGAGAGGAAACACCGGGACATCTGACAGTCCAAAGCATGGGGGAAGGTGTTTAGCAACACCCCTGAGTGCTCTTCTAGGGTGGTATCGAGAAAGCAAAGCAGCTGCAGTAGAAGGGGCAGGTGTTCAGACAGAAGCAGTGGGGATGCCTCGCACAGCCCTGCTGCATTGCTACTTGATTAACTCATGATAAAACTCCGACCGCACAAATCTGGGCAGGGAGTCTTTTTCCATCAGGGCAAAGATCCTCTTCTGGGCCATATCAAAGCTGGTTGGTGACGGCTCCACCAGGTTCTTCATGGTCACAGCCTTGGTGAAATGGTCGATGTTCACCTGTGGTGAGAGTGTAAGAGGGATGGGAGCCTGCCTTGGGAGGGCTGAGTGACAGTCTCCCCTTGTCTGCTCTGTCCCACCAACAATCACACAAACAGCGAGGGGAGGAACTGAAGAAGGTTCATTTCTCTGGAAGAATTATTGGTGGCAAAGCTGTCAGGATGAGCTCTGTCCTACTGCAAAGCTATCTTGGGGAGGAAGAATACTGTGCATTGTCAACCCTTACAACTGATGTCCCGCCTCTGCGGGGAAGGAGGGGACACAGGCACGTGTTGGGGGTGCCACTGGCTGGAGACAGCCCAGCAGAGGCTGAGCATGCCAACAGGGACCCCAGGTTTGTGAAGGATGGGAGGATGGGGCTGCCCCTTGACAAGGATACAGCCCTCTGAACCCCTCAGCCACAGCACGAGGCACCCTGCAGCCATCGCTCTCCTTTGGGATGGAGGCTGGCAGGGCAGCAGCCTCATTCCTCCCAGGATCACCTCCTGCCCTGTGGCCACTGACCTCTTTGGGTGCCTCAGTCTGGATGAACTCCTCATAGATCTTTTTGGCCTTCTCTGCCATCTTCACGGGGGACTTGGTTTTCTTGTAGTCCTCGCAGGCCACCCAGAACTCGGCGTTCTCCTCACTGAACTCGGAGCGCAGGAAGCTGCGGAAGCTGGCCAGCCCATCTGGGGGGGCAAGGGGGAGGGGAGCCCTCGCTGAGCACCGGCAGTGCAAGGGGGGCCAAACCCTCACTGAGCACCCCCGGGGGCGTGGAAAGAGGGGAGGTGACCAACCACAGGGCGATGTGAACTTACAGGGGTTTTGCAGGAGCTTCTCCAGGGAATCACGCCACTGCAGAGCCTCCTCTGGAGATGGCCTGAGGAGAGTAAAGAAAGCCCAGGTGGTCCATGGTTACCCCACAGCCTCCATCTGGGCTCCAGGTTTTTTAAATAATTCCTTTAAAAACGGGGAGGAACGGAGTAACAAGCTGCAGAGACTTTCAGAGCGGAGGCAGTGGTCTGGGGATGGCATAGGGATGCTGCTGCCCTTCTCCGGGGGAGAGCCGACTGCAGGGAGGGTGAGGATGGGGTGGGGAGGGCGAATTCCCCCGTGCCTGAGCAGAGCTGTGCCTGAGATGCAAAGCGAGTCCCTTCTGCGGCCACAGGGCTCCTCCTCGCCCCAGCGCCCACACACGGGACGGAAGCGCAGGGGCTCTGCGGGCGGCTGGGAAGCATCTCTGTCTTTTCGTGCTGGGATGGGGGAAGATGCTCCCCGCTGGCCACAGGGGCTTGGTCACTGCGGCCCCGTGCTGCTGGGGCCGGGGTCAGCGCCCTGCACTCCCACAGCCCGCCCGCCCCGTTCCCACGCCCTGCGGGTCACTGGGCTCGGCGCCCTTCCCACTGCAAACTTCCAGTGTTTTCCATCTGCACGGTTTTTCCTCTTTCTTTTTTTTTTTTTTTCTTCAATATATTTTGCAATGTGATATTTGCAGTGAGACTGAAGAGTTATGTGTTTGGTGTTTTTTGTTTGGGGTTTTTTTGTTTTGTTTTTTGTTTTTTGTTTTTTTGTTTTGTTTTGTTTTGTTTTGTTTTGTTTTGTTTTTGTTTGTGGCTTTTTTTGTTCTTATATTGAAGCCCCGAGGAATTTGACCAAGATGCCCCGGGCTCCCAGCTCCTTCCCTGCATCCCTGCCAGCGCTGACTGGAGGGCAAGGGAAGCCCCCTGCTCAGCACTGAGTGCTGGGCTGGCTGTGGACCATCTCCACTCCCTGCAGGCAGTGCTGCACTCTCGTTTTGCTGCTGCAGGGGCCGCACATGGGGTCTGAAACCCCCTGGCTGAGCATCCCTGGGAGTGGGGAGGGAGAGTGGGCAGGACAGCCTGTCCTGGTCCTGGGGGCCCAGAAGCTTCAGTGGTGAATCTGGGGGAAGTACAGGTGCCGATGCCTGGCTGCTCAAGCGGCTGCAGCAGGGAAAGGACAGTGGCAGGAATGCCAGGCTTGCTCAGGGTGGGTACCAGCCCTCGCTTGTCACCAAACCATCAACAGTAGGCACCATGACAGGGGGTTCTTATCCTTCACTTTCTGGACCTTGAATTGTGTTTGCACTTCTGTCAAGGATCAAAGCTCTCCTTGCCCCCATGTGCCTGTCAGGTGACTTCTCACCCCAGTGAGAAAGAGCATCACTGCAGCAGCCTAACACAATCCAGATTTCCTGAACACCACCAAATTCACTTTCCCGTTATCTGAATGTCCCTGGGATGATATTAACTGCGAGTGAGATGCTGACAGGTGAGTGATGCCAGGGCTGCACAGCCACGCAGTGTAGGGAAAAACAACTCCTCCAGACAGAATGGAGATGTTCTCCAGCTTTCTGTGGGGGTGGCTAATGGAGACAAATGGCAGCAATGGAGTGAGAACCACACAGCCCGCTGGCCTCTGCCAGCCCTCCCTGGCACAGGCAGGTCTTGCCAGGCAGCACTGTGGCAGGCAGGGAAACGTCCCCTCCATATCACCCCCCGCACCCTGGATTGGCAGACAAAATAATTAATGTTTCATGTGCTTTAAATAATGTCGATCAGCCAGTATTATACACCAGCTCAGTGCTGGAGAGCAGTGGTCAAAGGCCAAAGGCCATGAGGTGAGAGGTCCCATCACCACAAAGCTGTCCCGAGCCAAGCATTGTGCAGTGAGGTTGTGCACCCAGCTCAGGGACACCCTGCCACCCCAAAGCCAGGTGGCTGCAAAGGCTGATACCTCTGGGCTGAGGCAGGTGACTCAGAGAAGACCAAGTGCCATATGCCTCTGGGAAAACCTTTATCGAATAACATGAAATATCATCAAAAGTGAATTGAGTTTCCATGGGAAATCTAGTTTCCATAGAGCTGTATTACCTGACACCTCTCATGCTGCCCTATCATAACTTCTTGAGCCTGCCACCTAGCAGGCAGGTCACGAGGAGCATGCCATGAGCTGCCTGCCACATGGAGCCTGCTGTGCCAGCCCACAGCAGGGCTTCAGCTCCTCTGCATCCCAAAAGGGCTTGTATCCACCCCAGTGGCTGGGCACAGGTACCACAGCAGCCCAGCCCAGTGCAGTACTCACTTCTGGGCCTTGGGTGGCTTCTCCGGCTTCTCGGGATAGGGGATGATGAAGTCGATGGTCGAGTCAGGCTTCTGGAGCAGTGTGCCCAGCTTTGTCTTGATCTCCTTGGCCCTGCAGCAGGGGAGGAGCAGAGACAGGTCAGGCAGAAGAAGGGGGCAGTGGGATCCTGGCAGTCCCTGCCCTGCAGCCACTCTGTGATTAATTCCAGATGAACAAATGGCCCCTGTTTCTGAACAGGCACCGTGCATTAGCGGCCGCTCTTGATCTTGATCTCCTCACTCTGTCCCCATCTGTGGCCAGGATAATTGTATCAGCAGGGCTGTCAGGCTGCTCTGGGGCTGAATTAGGGACGTGTACAGCACTCAGTCTCTATAAAGATGAGCTCGAAGAAGGGCTGGTGAGGAGGTGAAGGAGCTGCCTTTGGAAAGGAGGCCATACGGGTGTGGTGCTTGGGGGGTACCTGCCCCATGGTGCCACCCCACACTGTGCCACCAGCCTCACACTGTGCTGACAACACTCTGAGCCCTCATATAGACATACAGCATGTTTATGAGTAATATATAAGCCTCATATCTGCAATGGGAAGGGTCCTGTAAACAGGCTCCTCCTGGGTGCTGCCTTCTCTGGGCAGAGAGGGAAAAAACTTTCAGGAGCTAAAAACTGCCAAAGGCTGACTGCCACTTCCCATTGCACCAAGGCCAGGCTGCAGACCTGCATTTTGAGGATGCAGAGAAAACAGGAGGTCCTGGGGCTTGGCAGCAGGCCCAGGTCTCTCCCAAAATGTTCCCTTTCATGCCATACAAGTAGTAATTAGATCCTGAGCATCTAAAACTGCTGAGGAGCCTCACCCCCCACCACCACCCCTGCTGCAGCTCAGGGGTGGTAGCAAGAGCAAGCTGAGCTTTTGCAGGGAACACTCAGGTGTGCTGGATGAGACTGAAGGGGTGAAAATAGACACACACCCCCTGAAAGTCCCCATCTTTGCAGAGCAGGGCTTTTCCCTGGCACAGCGACATTTGGTGGCTTCCAGGTCATCTTGCTGGCACAGGAGGTGAAGGAGAGGGGACAGACTGCTCCTCACAGGCTGACTGGGCTGAGCTATCAGCATGGCTGGCAAAGCCAGGCTGCATCTCCCTGTCTTCAGGGCTGCCTGCAATTTTCCTCTCTGCTGTTTATTTTCACAAGCCCTCTGTGGCTGCTTGCTCCATTGCTATGTCTGCTATTTTATTTCAATTCCTTTGATTTTTTTTTTTTTCCCTCCTTGTAAAACTCTCTCTCTGTTTTGCTTTCCACCCACCAGTCCCAATGGGTGACGTCTGGAGACCTGGCACAGGGGTGTCTGCTCTGCTCATCTCCCTGCCAACTGCCCCCCATTTCTGCCACAGAAACCTGCCTCTGAGCAGCCACCCTTGCATGGAGGTAGGCAGCAGGACCAGGCAGAGAGGGCAGCCCAGGCTGGGGCTGCAGAGACCACCCGCAGTGGGTGTAGGGCACAGGGCAGCACACACCCAGAAACACAGCTGTTGTCATGGACAGCGTCAGCAGCTTCAGGGACAGTTTCCATTGCTAGTGCTTCTGAGAAAACCTGCACCTGGGAAAGCTAGGACCTCAGGAAAAGGGTGACAAGGCTGCCACGCTCCTGCACTGAGGTGTCTGGGACAGGGATGCTGCCCTTCATCCTGCTCTAAGTAAATCAGTAAAATTCAGACAAGTGCTCCGAGCCAGAGCTGGCTCTTGATGTCCTGGGGCTGGCTCTCTGGCCAGCCTCAGTTGCCCCTTGGCACCCCACTGGCCAGCAGTGCCATACTGGGACCATCTGGCATGGCCCTGACTCATGGGGATGGCACAGCAGCTGGGATGGGGAGCAGGTGAAGTGGGCAGGGGAAGTGGGCAACCTCTTAGCACCCAAGCAGTGGGTGGGTGCACAGGGTGCTGCAGGAAAGCTGAGAGGACTGGCTGGCCTCTCCCTTGGCTCTGCTTTCCCACACATCTGTGCTTGTGGCCACAGGTTCCTGTGGGAAGGGGACACATGGGCTCAGGGAGCATCTCCCAGGCAGGGCTGAGCAGAAATGCTGGGTGCCACCTTGTCCCTCTCCCAACGCTCGGGAGGAAGGAGCGGGGATGCTGGCACGGTCAAGCCAGTGCCAGGTGCTGTGCAGCAGGGACAGTCCCTTCCAAGCAGCTGGACCATGTGTCACACCATGGAGGGGTTCATCTGGCAGGAGCAGGGGGCTGGGGGGCTGCCCACCTCAGAAGCAAGGAGTTCCTGAGCAGGCAGAGGGATAACACAAACTGTACTGGGAGCAGGGGCACCGAGAGACAAACTTAGCCCAGAATGACCCAAGGAGCTGGGAAGACAGGACTGGGTGCTGCAGCACCTGGAGACCCCCTGCCCTGGTGTGGATGAGGCCAACACCTACACGAGGTGTGGATGCAGCTGATGGTGCCTTCACACAACAAGTGCTCAGACCTGGCTCAAAACCTTGCTCTCTGATCCCCATCCTCTGACAGTGACTTATAGCCAAGAGCTGTCAGGCTCAAAAGGCACTGAGGCCCTCAGCAGCCCCACCCCGCTCCATCCCACTGCCTTGCCAAGGCACCCCTGGCAGCTGCCCACCCTGCTGGAGCCCTGCAGCTGTGGGGACAGCAGCAAGAGCCTCCCCCCTGCACCAGAGCAACTCCCTGGCAGCGGGACCTTCATGGCAAATGTGGAGACAGCAGAGATAAGGGAGGTTGTTAAAAGGAAGCGAGGAAGGACGGGAGCGGGCTGAAAGCCTGCAGGCTGAGGGAGGGAAGGGCTATTTAAAGACACCATCCTGCAGATGGATTACAAGCTTTCAAGCAAGGCTTCAGGGAAGGCTAAACAGCAGGGGGAAAAAGGCAGATATAAACAAAAAAGGCATCTTTAAAAAAAAAAAAAAAAACAGCTATGGCCGAGTGAGAAAAAGCAAGAGGACTGTAAATGGTGGAAGGTTGACTGTGAAAACATATGGGAGCAAGCCAAGAAAAAGTCTGAGAAATAGCTTCCAAGAAGCATTAATAGAAAATATGGGCTCTGTCAAACATATCAAGAGCAAGAAAGACTGCTGGGGAAGGCCAGGAGAGACTCCAGCTTTAAAAACAAAACAAAAATAGAAGCTCAAAAGAGTTTAAAGGCATAGCTGAAAGCTAAAGGTGATGCTGTGCCTGAGGGCAGGGAGGTGGCAGAGGAAATGCCCCTTCACTGCAAAAGCCTGCAGAGGGGATCTGAGGAGTCATAAAGCTGCAAGACTGATGCTGTATGGGCATGTCAGTGGCAGCCAGTGGCAGACCCGTGCTGGACACATGGACAAATATGGTCTATTGGAGAGGAGTCAAGGCTCCTCTGGCCATAGGAGAAGATTCCTTTCAACCTATCATCCCTCCCTGAAGAGGCCAGCAAACACATGCTGTGGGGAGAGCTGGGGGTAGCAGCCCCTTGGGTGAGCAGGGCACCTTGCTGGGCTCTGCAGGCAGCTGCAGGGGAAGGTCAGCCCATGGGGGACAGTGTGGGAGAGGTGGCACACACCTATGGGGAGGGTGCTGGGTGAACCCCAGCTGGGACCATGCTGTTCAGCCTCACAAGCAGTGGCAGAAGGCTGAGCAGCAGATATTCCAGTCCCCAGGAGCTGCAGGAGAGTCTGGTGACACTGTCAGTGAAGCAGCTGGAAAGCTTTGTAGAGCAATACAAGGGGATGCACAGGGGACAAGTGCAGTCCTGACTCTGCATGTCAAAGTGTGAGTGAAGCCTTCAAGACTGAGGATTTGAGGGCATAGCTGATGGAAACATCAGCATAGCAGCAGTGGGAGAAAATCTTTATTAAGAAAATTGACTGTTAAAAAGTGTCAGGAGAGTGACAACAAGGGTGATAGCAGAGCAGAAACATGTGGATCACCCACAACTGGAAGAGTGCTCTTGGCTGCCCATGGCACAGGAGACTGCAGGGGAGTAGGCAAGGTCAGCATGGATTCATGAGGATGGCTGAAAGAGAAATTTCCAACAAAAAAACCATCACAGGCCTGTGCTCCTGTTTGTGCCTGTCGTGAGGATTTGCCTTTTGGGCAAGCAGGATCAGCCCCGGCAGCACAATTTCAGCTGGAGCTTCTCTGGAGCTCCCCTCAGGGCAGTGAACTTCCCACTGTCATTCTCATCCAAAAACCAGTGCTAAGGCATTTGCAGGTGTTAGGGAACCCTCACTGAGGGATTCACTTGAGCCTTTTCCTAAGTTTCCTCCTTAGGTGAAGCGTTGAGTGCCCTGCTGCTTCAGTGAGACTTCAGGTGCTTTGCACCTCTGCTTCTCACTGGACCCCCTCCAGAGCCCAAGGGAGCAGAGGAGAGGACAGGTCCCAATCAGCATGGAAATGGCCAGGGGCTGTAGCTTGCCTGGGCTCCCAAGGGGCTGAGAGGAGCCTCTGCCACCACAGGGAGCAGGTTTTGGGGTGAGCACCAGGGTGGGTAGTGGTGAAGATGAGGATGGGTGCCACAAGGAGAGCAGAGCTGCTGCTCTGTACAGGGCTGAGCCTCATGAGAGGGGCCAGGTCAGGCTATTCCATGTGTGAGCGACTCGCAGGCAATTAAAAGAGGATTGTGAGGCACTTTGGAGACAAGGTTGTTTTCACCTCAGAAAGGCAAAACCTCTGTCCTGATTTTTCCCTCCTCTCCTCCTCCATGTTTTGCAGAAATTAAGATCCGAGGATAAAGCACTGCTGCCTGGAGTAGGGGAGGGCTGGGCTTGGAGCAGCCCAAACTCATCCAGCAGAATGACCCCCAGGGAAGAGTGGGGAGTTTGGGACCGAGTCAGAGCTCATCCCGCCAAGGATCTCAGCCACTTGCAGCACCCACTGAGACACCCCCAGCAAGCTTCCCTTCCCTTATTATCTGTTCAGAGCTGGGTAATCCCAGTCCCCATACGAGATGCCCACCCCGGGGCTGTGCTGCAGGCAGAGCCCCTGTGCCCCCAGGCGCCCCGGCAGAGCCCTGCGGGGAGGCAGCCCCTGGCACCCCACACATCCCGGCCGCTCTCACCTCTCCAGGCAAGTGTGGGGCAACGCCGCTAATCCTTTGCACATCTTGGCAGGCTGTAGTTTCCTCGGCCGTGAGAAGAGTGTGAGTGATGGCCAAAGCGGGCAGCAGAGGCTCCGTCTGCAGCCCAGCTGCCTCCCTCGTTCCTATATAGCGCCGGAGCTGGAGCCCCGCCAGCCCCGTGTCCAATGCCGGCCGGCCTGCTGCAGCTGGCCCCGGCGGCTTCTGGATTTTGTTTTCTTCTCTCTAAGCTCAAACGGAGGGAAGAAAAATGTGGATTTTCTGGGGTGAGGTCAGGTAATCGAATTGGAAGGGCCAAGCTGATGTTTAGGGGGCTTCAGGAAGCCCACAGCATTTCTTTTAATGATGCATCAGGCTCTGGTCAGTATTTAGAAAAGCCAGGTAGAAATGCTTCATTCAAGTGAGATTTTTTCCAGTGAAAAATAGAACTTTCAGAAAAATAAAAGTGCTTATGAGAAGTCTTGCTGTTGATCTCAAGGCTGTGACTAATATCCACCACTTCAGCAGTGGTGGCGGCTGACAGTGACTTTTGTTTCAGACCTTGGTTCCTGGGTGACTATGAAAATGTGCATCTCTATGCTTTGTTTGACTCTGGGAGCTGGGAAAAGAGACTTTGCTCCCAACCTGGTTGTCCACACCCAGGTGCAATAACAACCATCACTTCCCTGGGTAAAACCCAGAGTTACATTTAGGCTCAGCTCCTGTGCCCCTTTCTCTTGTGCTGTGTCAGAGCTGTGGCTGCCTGGCTCTGGCTCCTGGCTGGATTTTGGGCCTGCTGTGAGATTATGCAGCAAGACCCCGTCTGCATTCAGGCATCTGAGTGCAGTAAGTGAAAGCTGGGAGTCTGCTGGAAAGCAGGGAGTCTGCCTCCCTGGAGAGGTTGGGCTGGCTTTGTACTGATTTGTAGTGGAAACCGAATGAAAAAAAGTGCAGCTAACAATTTCAGAGGATGAGACACTCAGACAATAACGGCTTGGGCTGACCAGAGCCCCCAAGATGCACTCAGGCAAGGGGTCAGACCCGGGGTATGGTGGGCTGCCCTTCCCTCTGCTGGCATGGAGGTGCACACCAGCCTCCCTCGTGTCTCGTGGAGTGAGGAAGTGAAGAGCAGCACCCACAGAGGACAGAGGACTTTATTCTTCCAGGCTGTTCTCATTCTGCCCTGTTCCCAGAGGAATCAGGAGGAGCTTGGAGGTGCCTCAGCCCAGTCAGGGGTAGCACAGGGCTCAGTGGTCCCATCTCCCAGCAGCTGGGGTGCAGCCCTTGCTCTCTGAAGGAACATAGCCTTGCACACTGCACATTTGCTGGGCTGTGCCAGTGCCCTTGGGGCCAGAGAGTCCATCAGGGCCATGCATTTGCTAGCAGGGATGTCACTGGGATGTCACTGAGTGCCAGATCAGTGCCTGCCAGCTCAGAGGCTGCTTTGAAGAGCTCCCTTGAAGCGTGGTGCTGTTTGCAGGAGGCTTTGCCAGCCGTTCAGGTAGCCCCTGAGGGAAGGAGGTGGCAGCATGGGCTGGGCAAGAGGGGCTGGCAGCTGTCCCAGCTGAGGGCTGCGAGGGACGAGGGAGCCATGGGACCTCCTGGGAAATCCCCAGTGCTGAGCCCTTGGGACTGCAGCTATCCTTTCATCATTAATCCTCTGTAGTACAGCCAGCATGGGAACCCTAGGAGAGCATGGGGGTTTTGGGACCAGGTGCGTTGTGTGAATGCTGTCCAGCAGCCTCTGAGCAGCCTTCCCCAGCTGCACAGGGCTGCGTGCCCTTGGAGTGCAGGGAACCCCCACCAGGCATGCCAAGGACAGAGCTCCATCTCTGCAGAGCTCCTGATGCTCAGAGGGACCTGGAGCTTTGCCCAGTGAGACCCCCTGGAGGAACTGGATCTGTTCCCTACAGGCTTTTGTCTCCTTCGCCTCTCCCAGCCCTGGGTGGGCAAATCCCCTCTGCTGTAATTCAGTGGCCGATGGTCTAAAATCTCTCCCAGAGCTCTGAGGCAGGGGTTTAAGGAGTGCACAAAGCAATTTGGGGAACTGAGGTCCAAAGTTCTCCCTGTGGGAGGGTGATAAGGAAGCTATACTGTGTGCTGGGATTGCGATTGTGCATATTAACACAGATTTATCTGAAACACTGAAAAAGACACTGTTGCCACTGAGCAGAAACAAGGGTTGACAGAAATAGCTTGCCTTTTCCACAGACCTTTGTCCAGCAAGAAATGTTTGTTTTGTGTGTTTCAAGGCTTTGGAGTGCTAAGAAAATATTTCCAATAAGAAACTACACAGACCTTCCTTGTCTTCCCACGACAGATTAATTTCTTTAAGAGCCCTTCTGGGAGAGCTTCTTGGAGATCTGAGTGCACCCTGAGGAGCAGATTGTCTTGTATACACAATGGCTGGTTTTCTCCAAGAGGGCTCCAGGCTTGTACCTTGCAACTGCCCCCTCAAAAGCCGGGTGGAATCTCCCATTACACCCGATTTATCCTGGGCCCTGTTATTTCCAGACTTTATTATCCTTTCTAGCAACGTGCCTTTTATAGAAGGCAGCCTAGCTGCTTTGCAGTTTCCTGGTTCCCACTGGAACTTTTTAAGAACTAGCATCATATTTAACAATGTTGACCTTTTGGTAAAGGGATCGCTGCAATTCTCACCCAGGAGAGTATTTGGCCGTTCATCTGAGTGCTCCTTCTGGCAGACCTTTAACCACAGGTTCTAAAAATGGGGTTAAAAATATATATATATTTTTTTTTCCCCCTGCATGCTTTGGGACAATTGTGCAAATGTGTGTCCCCTAAGGAATGATGGTAGTGTGAACTCCCTATGTAAGTAACTCACCAAAGTTTTCTGTGATGGTTCATTCCTTCCTATAGAGCCTCATCACATCCTGCCCTTGAGCCTCCCTGGAGAACCTTCTGCTACTCATATGGTCATTATTGATGTTTATGCCTTTAGGATGCTTTCCTCACGTCTTCTGTGGCTTGCCTTTCACCTGTAACTTTCCAAAGCTAGAATTCTTTTTTTTTATTCTCTCATCTCAATTTTCACTTCTTTTAAGGTCTCACCACTTCAGCTCGCACTTCAGGTGTTCCTTTTCACCCCCCCTGTATAAGCACATGCCCTTCTAAAAAAACTCTGAGCATTGAGTGCACTATGCCTGTGTAACCCAGTGTTGCAGATGACCAGAGTTTTTGCTCCTCACACTTAGGTGATGCTGACCAGCCTACCTCTCACTTCCCTTTGTGCATTACATACTATTCTAAAGGTGTTGTTTTGCTCTCTGTTGTTTTGCCGTGGCTCTGTGGCCCCTTTGAACTGAGCCCCACACGTGGCTGAGGAGTTGTCTGGGTGCAGTCCTGACACCATCTCGCTCCTCCACCAGTCCCCTGAGGCCCAACCCAATGGTGGAAATGCTGGTGTAGAAGGAGATGAGATCTAGGCTCCCTCCATTTGCCACATCCAAGTCACTGACACAGGAGCCGTGGATGAGTTCAGAGAAAATCCTGGAAAGCAGTGTTACCCGGAGCACTGGGACTCTGGCCAGCAGGGAATTCGGGAGTCACGTATGTTCTGCATCCCATCGAGTTCCTTGACCCCGAGCACGAGGCTTGAGAACAGCCGGGGCCACTCCTGGGACACTGTACTGCTCCTCGTCCCTGCTCCATGGCCACAGAAGGAACCTGCTCCCCTTCTGGCACCAGGGCAGGAGCAAGCCCCCTCCAAGGTGTGCACAGGGCTGGCCTCAACTTTTGCACGTGCAGAGCACTCCTGGGAACACGGGGCTGGGCTCAGGCTCATTTGTGCCCAGAAGGAGAGCCCAGAGGGACAGGTGTTTGCAAGTCCATGCAATGGTGTTTCTGTGACTACAGGTACCAAGTGGCAGGCCATGTGTAAACAGCAGTGTCCCTAGAGCAGTCCCTCTGCAGTCTGAGCAGATGAGGCCAGGAGTGTCTGCAGAGACCTGCTGCAGGCAGAGCCACCATTCCTGGCGCTTCAGCAGCTGCTTCTGAGCATCCAGCTCTGCTATCCAAGCAGCACTGGTGCCACCATGTGCTCTGTCAAGTGCAGCCTCCACACAGGCAGCTGTGGCTTCTCTGCTTCCCTCAGCCTGTGAACACTCCCTGAAGTGACACAATCTGAGCACATGAGGCTGAGGCTGAGTTGTTGGTGTGTGGGTGGCAGACATTATTTCAACACAAAGCTAGCACAACCAGATCGGTCACAGGGTTTTATTCAAGGCCTGGATTACACCATCTTCACCTGTATTTGTGTTATGGATCCAGGCAGCAGAGCACATTTTTTAGCCTCACCCAGCAGCCAGGACCTGCATTTTTGACCCCCTGACAGAATCAGCCACAATGCAAAGACGTGGATGTACCTCTAGCCATGCAAGCACCCCACACCTCTCCTGTGCGTGCGTTCATCCTCAGCCCAGACAGCATCTGAGCGCTGACCCAAGCTCCTGCCTGCCACCCCTCCTGCTCTATGTGCCCTGCTGTGGTACTGCCTTCCCCAGCTCATGGATGGCCCTGTTCTCCAGCACCTTCACCTTTTCCTCCCCTGGCTGCATCACGCAGGCCACCATAGCCCTGGCCACCGTTTCCACAGGCACTGAGTAAGCGGTTGGGAACACCCAAGCCACAGCACCCAGGAACTGCCGGGCTATCCACTCCATGGGCCGGGACTCCTGGCGCTTGCACAGCAGCACCCTGCAGAGCAAGGAGGTGAGGTGGGTCAGCCTGAAACAGTCCTGGGTGAAGACTAGAGACTGAGTTCTCCAGCTGCACAAAGGCCCAGACAAGCTCCCTGAACCGACATGGGCTTTGGAACGTGACAGAGCCGAGCCCTTGGACACTAAACCCGTTTCCCCACTGTGCTGGCAAAAGCAGAATTCCAGTTCTCCTAGGTAGCAAGAGCACAGTACAGCTGAAAGGACACAGGTGAGTGTTCCCTCTGCGTAAGGTCAAGGTCCATCTGGAGATAAGCTCTGACCTATGTGCCACAAGCTGTGCTTTCAGCCCAAGGCTGTCCTTGCATGGCACACGGCACTAGCATTGGGATGGGCCACACGAAACTGCAGAGCTTGCACCCTGCAGCACTGGGAAGCAGTCTGATCATCCACGAGCTGCATTTGG
The DNA here is from genome assembly GCA_013400275.1 of Rhadina sibilatrix. Classification (NCBI taxonomy): domain Eukaryota; kingdom Metazoa; phylum Chordata; class Aves; order Passeriformes; family Phylloscopidae; genus Rhadina; species Rhadina sibilatrix. The sequence goes on along the minus strand of VWYO01013233.1, from coordinate 50,515 downwards.
AGCTGGTGGCATTCTCCACTTCCCTCCCCAGCCCTGCCCGCATGTATCCTTTCTCTTCCTCCATCTCCCAGTGAAGCATCTCCCTGCTGCCCTGGCAACCCTCCACCCTGTGCCCTCCCTCCTCCGCCACTACTCACGCTGGCCGGAGAATGGTACAGTGATCAAAACCAACAGCCTGGACCAGGTTTTCCACTTCTCCCTGTCAGAGCAGCCAGGCAGGATGAAAGGAGACAAGGATGACTCCAAGCACAACCCCACGAACGGGCAGGAAAAAGCTGCTGAGCCAAGGGCAGGATGGTACTAATGCCAAGGGGAAGCTGGAACAGGCCAGTCAGGGATCAGCTCTCCAGGCCAGGCAGCTGGGGCAGGGCCGGCGCTGGACACGGGCGGCGGGTCAGCAGCGCGCCCTTGCAACCACCGTGCTAAACTGCAACAGGCTGCTCCGGAGAGCACCTGCACTCAGCATCCAGCCGGGGGATGGAACCAGCCGGCACAAGACGCTGGCAGGCAGCTCTGAGTCCAGCAGGTGTTGAGAGCTGCAGCACACAAAATATGGAGAAAAAAGCTTTTGCTTTGTTTTTTGTTTGTTTGTTTGTTTTTTTTGTTTTTTTTTTTTTTTTTTTTTTTGGGTTTTTTTTTTTTTTTTTTTTTTTGGTTTTGTTTTTTTTTTTTTTTTTTGTTTTTGTGGTGGGTTTTTTTTTTTTTGGTTTTCTTTTTTGGGGGGGGGTGGTTTGTTTGTTTGTTTGTTTGTTTTTTTGAGGTGTGGTTCTCTCTGGGGAGCCTGTGGGCCTTCTATCGCAGGATAGTTCATGCCTTACCTGGACACAGCCCTGAGCCTCCCCACATAGTTGAAGCCATTCTAGCTTAAGGTTGGGGAGCTGCTGCTGGGCTAGAGACCCCAGCATATATTTCTGGAGTTTGAGAAAAGAGACAGACGCCGCATGCTGCTTTATAAGAAGCCAGTTGCATAGCTGTGCCTGTGCCAGCCAGCCCCTTCCCTCGTCCCGTAGCAGCAGCAGGACCCCCAGAACCATTTGCATCTCAAGACCTCAGCTCCTGTTTCCTTCCCGAACATCCCAGCATCCTGTGACTCCTGCACAAGCATCAGAGGCCCACCCCGGGTGCCCCCTCACCTTCACGCGGAGGTAGAGGAAGCGGCTCTGGGCGTTTGCCCCCCGGGAGGACTGCAGGACAAAGTGCTTGCAGCCCCCTGCCCGCGCCAGTTCTGCTGCCTGCGCCACGTAGTCCCGATCCACACGGACAAAGCCGTCCTGCGGGGGGAAAGCAGGGTCAGCGGAGCAGGGAGCGGGCAGGCAGGGCTCGGGACGAGAGGGGCCCCTGCTCGCCCGGGGATCGGGGGGTCCCCACTCACTGCGCCGGCCTTGGCCCTGGTGGTGCCCAGGCAGCAGAAGCCCACGTCGTGTCCCTGGAAGGCGGCGGCGTGCTC
>VWYO01013233.1:9781-48220 GCA_013400275.1 Rhadina sibilatrix | reverse complement strand
GCTGCTCCTGCAGTGGCAGAGCCGAACCACCCCCCGCCCCGCCCAGGATCCCTGTGCCCGCCCCGCTCAGGGGAAGGGGGTGTGAGCTGCAGGGATGCTCGAAGGGGTCCGTGACCTGGCCGGCGGCTCCTCTCCAAACCCCGCTGTGTTCAGTGTGTGCTGCTAACCGGGGTGCCCGACAACTGTGTCCCCTGGGCAGGAGGTGGGTCACGCCCCGCCGGGCAGCCTTGCAGTGACTCCGGTGTGAAGCAGCCCCCTGGTGCCTGAAGAGCAAGGAGATGAACCCCACTTCCTTGGAAACTCTGGCTGAGCAGGTCCTGGGGTGTGCTGGCAAGCACAGACCCCTGCTCCGGGTACTGCCTGTGCGTTGTTCCTCTGACAGGACGATGCCAATCATCACCGGGGTGGTCCAGGTCCCACCAGGACATAGCTCTGGAGCAGGCTTGCGGGCACCCCGCGGCTCTGCACAGCCACTCCCACGGGCAGCATCAAGGGGCCCCGCGGCACCGCGATCCCGTTTGTCCTGATTCCTGGGGAGGGAGGTGCAGAGGCCTGAATGGCTGCTGTCGGGATCGGCCAGGTGGTTTTCCAGCTTGGTGTGACTGTCAAGTGCCCTTCTTGGCCGAGGGCTGAGGATGAATCCCAGGTGCACGTGCCATTTGCGCGGCAGGACGCGCGTCATGACTGTCACCGGGATAATGGCTGGCATCCCGCTCCACCTGCCAGTGTGCCGCCGGCACCCAGGGCCGCCCTGCCCACCGGGCTCTGCTCCGCAGCCACAGGCAAACCCAGGTGGGTGAACGATGGGGAGGCTGGGGCGTACCAGGGCTCGGGGGTACTGGGACTTGTGCTTGAGAGTGGTAGGGGAGCAGTAGGATGCGACAGAAGTACAGGCAGCAACGTGTATGGGGCGCACGGGGTATGTTACAGGGTATGGTGCGCTCTAGAGTTTCGTGGTACGATGGGGATGCCACGGGGGAGCATGGGAGCTGGACGCATGGGGACCATGCTCCCACCACTCACGGTCTGCTTCTCCTCCACGGCAGGGCTCCGAGGGGCCCGCCGGGTGCCGGGGTGCCCACTCTCTCGGTGGCATGGAGACATGGTCCCGGCGCAGCGCTGCCTTCGACTGCATGCCCCAGCCGCCAGCCTGCTGCCCTGACTGGATGGCGGAGCTGCCCGACGCCCTGCCCCTCTCCCGCATCTCCATCCCCGGTACCCACGACTCTCTCAGCCTGTTCGGCGGCCGGCGCCTGCGGTGCCAGAGCTGGGGCCTGGAGGCCCAGTTGGCGGCCGGCATCCGCTTCCTGGATGTGCGCTGCAAGCTGTCGCGGGGTGAGCTCCGCATCTACCACCTCTGCACCTTCCAGCGGGCCAGCCTGCGGGGCGTGCTGCGCCGCACCCTGCGCTTCCTCCGCGCCCACCCCGGCGAGGCCGTGCTTATGCGCATCAAGGAGGAGCTGCCCATCTTCTCCCGGCCTGGCTTCGCTGCCCAGCTCCACCGCTGCCTGCTGGAAGAAGGACAGGGCTGCGTGTGGTGCCGGGAGGAGGTGCCGGTGCTGGGCCAGGTGCGCGGGAAGATAGTGGTGCTGGAGGCGCTGGCGCGGGAGGTGCTGGGCATCCCCTACGAGCAGCTGAGCATCAGTGACGCCTGGAACGTGCTCTCGCTGGAGGGCAAGTGGGCCCGGGTGCGGCGGCACCTGGAGAAGGCGGCCGGCGGAGACCTCACCACCATGTACCTCACCTTCTGCTCCGGCAATGGGCTCTTCACCTGCCCCGAGGAGGTGGCCCGCTTTGTGAACCCCCGCTGCTGCCAGCACCTGCGGCGCCGGGCCGGGCAGCCTGTGCGTTGGGGGGTGGTCATCATGGACTTCCCCGGTGCGGGTCTTCTCCGGCTCATCGTGGAGAGCAATGGCCCGCGGGCCAATGGACACAGCACAGCGGCCTCCGGCACCCCCAGGGTACCGTCCCGGCACCCCCTTGGCAGAGGGGACAGAGGCCGCAGCCGGCACAGCTCTGCGCGCTGCCCGCGCCGCTGTCCCTCGGGCAGGACACTGCTCCCGGCCCCGCGCCTCTGCCCGAGGACCTCAGTGCCTGGAGGGCAAAAGCGGCTTTCTAGGTCTTGCAGAGCACCGAGGAGCCTTCGTGTGACAATGGTGTGACAGCCGCAGAGGCAGCAGAGGAGGGTCGGCTGCGGTCGGAGCCGGGCGGCCCGGGGAGCTGCGCCCTGCCCTGAGGAGCCAGGTACGGTGCCGGTGCGGGGCTGGGCCACCTGAGTCCCACAGGACAGCAGTGGTGGGTGGGGGTAGAACGTCCTGCTGTCACCTCCTGTCGGGCCAGTGAGTCCTCCCAAAATGCTTCTCTGCAAAATAGTCCTTTTCCTTAAGGATTAATAAAAATAAAAAGAAGCTAGGAAAGCACTGCCTATGTTGCCTTGCCATTTTCCTGTCAGAAAAGTGGAGAAAACAGCTTTTGCTTTGGTTGCTTATGTGTGAAGGAACCTGTAACCCTCTGCCCATAAATGAAGCACAGTTAAATTGTTGTCTGTGACCATCTTGTTCTTAAAGCAGAGCTACAAGAGGTCAGGAGTAAGAATTAATTTCAAAGGTGACAACAAGTGATTAGGAACATCCCTCCTCTCATTATTTCAGCTTTTGTTTCTTTATGCAGGGGCTTGCCCCAGAAGTCAGGACTCTTAGGCAGAGCCAACTTCAGCAAGGGCCACTCACCCCGTGCATGGAAAGCTGGATGGCCACAGAGGCAGCAATTCAGATGGGGCTACCCTGTCCCTGGGGTCACACACCAAGGGATGCTGCACTGGGCAGAGCCCAGCAGTTTGCAACAGCTGGGGCAGTGCAGACAGGACAGTTTGTAAATCCGCAAAACCAAGGTGATTGAGGCATAAAAAAGACTTTAAAACATGTTCTGCCAGTGCCTGCCCTACCAACAGATAATGAATCACTAATCTAAATAGTCAACTCAGTAACTCCTTGGAGCAGAAAGGTAACCAAGATCCCGGGGAGAAATCATCACCAGGGAAGGTGCCTGCTGCATCACTGGCAGCAGCCAAGCCAGACAGGCTGTGTGCTGAAGCAGGGAGGTGAGAGGAACTTTTAGAAGAGGAAAGCTCAGCCCTGGCCTGCCAGAAGGTGAAGAATTTCCTCAAAGTTGCTTCTGTCTCGGGTGAAACACAGCTGGGCACAGTGCCTGCTGGAGGAGATGCTACAGGATTTCCTGGCCAGAGGAAATGATATGTTTTGCTCTGCTGGGGCTAGCCCTGGCCAGAGACATGGCTCTTGGTGTTGACCCTGTTCATCTGCTGCCCAGGGAGAAGAGCAGGCAATAGTACACAGTGGGTGACAGAGGTGACAGGCAGAGGAATCTGGCTCTGGGTTTGCTGTGTGAGACAGGAGAAGGCTGAAATCTCTGCATTAAACCAGACATGTGACAAAAGCACTGGTGGCGTCCAGGATGAGGGTGGCCTGGTCCATTGGCTGCCAGTGCCTCCTGTGCCTGGGCTGCCCTCACACCAAGCCAGTGTGGCTGGTACCACTGTCCTGTCAGGAGGATGGGTTCTACTGGGGCAGGGCCAGGTGAGTCGGGGGCTTGTCTCAGCATTCCACAGATGCACGGTGCCATGGAGAGCCAGGCAGGGCACAAGCAGAGCAATCACAGCTCCTAGGAGCTGTAGGCTGGGTGGTTTGGCTGTCACTTAGGGCTGGCCCCCGGACGTGGCACATCCCTGCAGCTGCACACCAGCACCCTGTACCCACCCTGCACCCCACAGGGCAGAGGTGCTGCCTGGGATTCCCCTCATGGGCAGAGTCACTTATTTACGCCCTATCACTCAAGCAGTGAGATAATGTCAATGTTATCTATGCCCCAGGCATCCTGTTTGGCAAACCCTTATCTGTGCCGTGCACCTGTGGCTGCTGCCGGGTGCCAGGGAGCCAGCAGGCTGCACGGGCAGGGGTACCCGCGTGGCAGCAATGCCCAGTGAAAAGGCTCTCCATTACCAGCTTCGCAGGGAAAGGCAGGAGGCAGAAAGCTGTCCTACAGCTGAGGTGAAAGAAACATCTCTGAGAGGGTCAGTATAGGGTAGGCAGGAGTGATTTACCCAAAACTACCCCTTATATCCCACAGCCAGGGCTGTCCCAGTGCCTCAAGATCCCTGCGGGTGCGGGGTACAGGGTACCTGCCCCTGGACGTCTGGTCCTGACTAATCCTTGCAATAATCTCAGCTCCTCCAAGACAAGGTAGCGCTCCTAATGCGTCTCTCGGCGTCCAAACGCTTTCAAATTGTGGGAAAGATTTTATCAGGTGCTGCCTGAGGCGGGGCAGCAGCTGATAAAAGGGTGAAGGAGGAGGAGGAAGAGAAGGCTGCTGGAGCTGTGCGCTGGCAGACTTGTCCAAGGGTACCCTGCAGCTCAAGGACACCCTTTGGGTCAAGCACTTCCTGGGGATCTGTGGTGGAAGAGAATCTCCTACCCGCGCTCAGGAATTGCCTCTTAAGTCTCAGGGAGAGCCGCCTGTGTCCCCAGGATGGAATGGAGGGATGGCAGCAGCGGGGCTGCACCCAGGCGTGTTTGTCCCGGCCGGTGCCACCCCGCAGCCCTGACGGGGTGGGATGGCGTGCCTCCAGCGGGCTGTTGAGCCCTCCCCGGGGCAGCGGGGCTCCCAGGAAGGTGCCCGCTGTATCGCCGGCAGCAGCCGAGCCGGCCGGGCACTGTCGGCGTGACTCGGTTCCTCTGCGGTTTGCGGAGACATTGCTCAAGGAGGGGAACAGGCTGTCCCAGCCCGGGCTGGGAGCCTCTGCTGTAAACAACGCAGGCCGTGCCCCTTCCCCAGAGGCAGAGCCTTCGGCACGGCCCCACGGCACAGAGAGCATCGCCCAGGCTCGGCGCCGGGGCACAGCAAAGGAGGCACTTCTCCCTTCCCGTGCCTGGATCCAGAGGGACAGTGCGGAGGTGACACAGTGTCTTTGGACCTGCTCCCTTGAGCCCATGCTAAGAAAAGCCCTGGCTGGCAGCTTGCCTTGTGCCCTCGGAGGGATGGCTGGGGAGACAGGATGCACCATCCTGACACCTGGAAAATCCCCACACTGCTTAGGCAGGGTCAGGCAGAGCAGTGAGCAGAGCAGCAGGAATCCAGCAGGAGCATGTGCCCTGCAGGATGCTGAATCCCTTCCAGGGAAGCCAGCCATGGAAATAACCTGAGATGTGAAAGGGCTCCTGGTGATTAACCAGCTCGCAGCAGAGCTGATTGGGTCTTCTCTCCCTCCTACCATGTGTACCTTTTCCCATCACCTGCAGAGCAAGCCTCAGTATCCATCCTGCCATGTAGGACCCCCTCTCTAAGCCCAGGCATGGGGCACCTGCCTCCACACAGAGCTCGAGCTTGGTCACGTACTGTCTTTGCAGCAGCAACAGCCTCTGCATCTCAGACACCTTGGTTCCATTTTTAAAATAATACCAACTATTTGTAGTCACAAAAATAAAGGTGGGAGTATTTTCTTTTTCTACTGCTCTGCCCTACCATGTTGTGTTCCAGCAGAAGTGAAACTAGCAGGGACACAGCCTGCTCTGCCTTGGGGCCATGAACCCATGAACATCCCTTTGAGTCCCAGCAGTGTCTCAGCAGTAGGAGAGGCAGCTCCCACCCTGCCCAGGTGACCCTCAGCACTTGGAGCTGCTCTCCTCCCCAGCAGCTGCCCCTCAGCCTCTCTGCCTGCCTCTCTGCTCCTTCCTTTCCCCTAACTGATCCCTCTGGCCAGAGGAGGTACTGAAAGCAAGTGTTCCTGAGTTACTGGATATACAGACTCAACAATTCCATAAAAAGAGACAACTGCATTAAAACCTTTTTCAAGGAAGATACACAGAGACAGGAAACAAGGTTCATTTCTATTGGCCAGCGATAAAGTCATTGTAGTGGGTTATGGCTCTTGTGGAATGGGTTCCTCCTTTTGTCTAGAATGAGTCCTGGTGGAGCAGCATCAATTTATTTGGAACTGGAAAACACATGTGACCTGCATGGCTCTTGTTTGGCTTTAGCTGGAAGTGAACAGAGTAATTTCTGCAGAAAACCTGGCCAAGGCAATCCTACTTACGAGCAGAACAGGGTGAGAAAAGATTTATAATGATTATAATGATCCAAGGGGCAGTGGACACAATTAGACATGTTCCTGAAACACTGGTGGAAGTTCCTAAAGGATGTTAATAAGTCAGGAGGAAGTTCCTGTGGCATATTCCTGGACCTTTCTCATAAGGACTTAAAGGTAAAGACAGAAAAATACATTGTGTGAGTAATATTGCAACAAATAACAAATATAACAAATTATTTGTTTATAAATGTTTATGAAAATTCACAGCCAGAGCAAAACACCTGCATGCAAAAAGAGAGTCTGGTATGGGAGCTGGGAGGTTGTGAGCCCCGCTCACACTCAGCCCACCAGGGACCTCATCGCACCTCAGCCTCCTCTGTCCTCCACCAGTGTGGGTGCTGCCACACGGACATGGTGGGTCAGAGAGGTCTCGGTGCTCTGGCCATCATGGACTGGGGCTGAACACTTTTCAGGGGGGCCTTCTCCTCCCTCTGGGGTGCTCAGTCAAGCCTGGCTCATTGTGGGTCATCTCCTGTGCCTGTCATGTCCCCATGGCAATAGGAATGCAGCCAACTCCCATGCCATGGGGCTGCTGCCAAGCTAGGTCCCATAAGGACCATGGCCAGTGCTGACCCCACTGTTCCCCTCCAGCCCCAGGCTCAGAGAAGGGTTTCTTGGAGCTGGAGAGCCCTGCGGCGGGGGAGGCAGGGGTGTGGGGCAGGATGTGGGCTGGTAACGGGGCTGGGATGGGAGGGGAAGAGGCCAGGGGCAGGCAGTGATGTGCTGTGTGCTCAGAGGAAGCGTGAGTAGCACTGCCCACCGAGGGACAGCTGCTGCTGGCTGCACACGGTGCGTCCACGGCACCACTATGGTAAGTCCTGTTCCTTCCCTTGGGGATGGCTGAGGGTCTGCCTAGACAAGGGGATTAGGGGAGGGCAGGGCTGTGGGCAGGCACTGACAGGAACCACAGCTGGGACACATGCAGGCTGCCCCAGAGACACCCTGTCTGAGCGACCCCAGGCTCATGGAACACTGCCAGGCACACAGGGCATTGCTACTGCAGAAGCAGATGCCAGCCCTGGCTGGGCAGGAAGGGACTTGAGGGGCATAAAACTTAGGGACTGCCCAGAAGTGAAGTGCCCAGCTGTGCTGTAGGCACAGCTCCCCCAAAGTGCCTCACTGGAAGGGGCCGTTCCTGCAGCAGAGCTGCGCCTGGGAGCACCGTGTGTGCCTGTGTGCCAGTGCCCTTGTGTGAGCCAGGACTGCCTGGCAGCAGTGTTGGTGCACATGTGAACCCTTTGGGATGTGCATGCTCACGTCTCCCTCTCTGTCAGGGCACTGCTGTGGGACTGCAATCTGCTGGGAGGACATGGATTCTGGGCTCTCCTGGCACCTACCTGAGCATCGCTGCCATCACATGGGGTAAGCCACCCACCAGCTGCTCAGTAAGCCGAGTGTGACTGTGCTGCCAAGGAGTCTGCAGGTCTGGGAAACTGGAGAAATGTAGCATTGTTATTTTGGGGGGTCATCAGTCACACCACCCAGGGCTGGATCCCTCTGGGCTGGGAGGGAGCTGCCCTTGCTTGTGCCAGCTCCCTCCAGGCAGACTGTGCTGCCTCGGGGAAGGCCAGGCCATGGCTGAGGTACCTGCAGGATGTTTGGTTCCCCAAATGCCGTGTGGCAGCTGGTGCACTGTACTGTGACCCGGGGAAAGGCAGGGGCAGCTCTACCCACTGCCTGCACTCATGCTGGGGAGTTGGGCATGGATGGAGTGACAGGACTCACGGGTGTAAGGGTTCACAGCACAGCTGGGGCAGCACCACACAGAATTATAGCTCCTAATTGACATCAGGAGTATAGAAACCAATTTGGTTTTGCTGCCTCTAGGATATTTCCTTTACATGCTGGCATTGAACAGAGCAAAACCTACTGGTGCCTGCTCTGTTCCTGGAAATTTGAGCTGAATTATTTTCCTAAGAGCTTTAGTGACTGAGCTAAGGAATAGAAATGAGGTAAGTGCAGAGGTGTCAGGAGGAGGCTAAGGTTTGGCCCCGAGAGAAAACAAAAAGGCAAAGGCACCTCAGCTGCGGTGGGAGCTGAGCACCACCCTGCCAAGAGGTATCAGGGCTGCCACGGGAGCCAAGGGGTTGAAACACAGGAAAACAGCACCCATGTGGGAGCTCAGCACCAGGCAGGGCAGGGAGAGGGAGCATAAGACAGCAGAGACGAGCTGTGCCATAGAGAGGGAGTAACTGGTGGAACCAGAGGAAAGAGGTATGTGGGGGCTTCAGTTCAAGCCAGGTGGAAACACCAATTTAAGTGTAGTGGTTTTGGTTTGCCAAATTTGAGTTTCCTGGCTAGCGCACCAAATAATGCGGTGGGTTGAGCGCTGGCTAAATGTCAGGGCACTTCCTAGAATTACTTACTCATTTTCTGTTGTGAGATAAGAATTAATAGGAGAGCAAAGCAGGCTCAAACTTTAAATAAAGAAAACTTTATTTAAACAGAACTGAAAGAAAGGGCGAAAAGAAGGAATTGGAATAAAACCTTCAGAGCACCTCTCCTCCCCATGCAACTTTTTTTTCTTTTCCACTGACAATATACAGAGAAAAAAACCTGTGACTTAGGTCAGTTTACCACCTCTAAAACAGTCTTTTATCAGTTCTCTTAGGGAGAGTAGTCTTTTTTGCTATGTCATGGAGACTTCTCTACAAGAAACAGTTCTCTCATGGCTTTAATTTCCACGAATGGCAGCCGCCCAGAAATTTGTATTTATGAAGTCCTTCCCATCTCACACAGCCTTCCCACAGCTGCGTTCATGTCAAACTTATGGGGTACTATTTTAAGGATGAGCTGTTCAAAAGCCAAGGTTCTCTTCATCTATCTCTGAGATCATATTCATCTCTGAGAACAGAGGTCTTCTCCTTTCCCTGGGGGCAAAGGGTCTTCATCATGCTCATCTCTCTCTCTTTTCAAGCTCCTCATGAGATCACAGCTATTTCAGCATTTACTTGCTTCAGCATGAATGCCCTTTGCTCATGTCTACAATGTGAACACTGCATCCCCCCATGCTTTTTTCATTAATTAAAGGGATATTCTAGTGTATCAGTCTATCACCATGGCCTTACAACAGAATTTCAGCCTAAGACGAAGGCACCTCCTCCTTCTCCTCCTATCTGGGACTTGACTCTTTCTTCACTGACCTTGGTGTCTTCATGTTTCTCTACTTGTCTTCACTCTGTCCTTCTCTCTCACTTGGGAAAGGATCGACGTTTTGCAAGTTTCATCTGTGCCGTGAGTTAATATCTCGCCCGGTGCCTGCATATGGTCATGATGGCCGAAGCAGTGGCGGTGATAGATTCAGGCCATGCTGGGGCTGTGCCAGGATCTCAGGGGGCCCGGCCACTCTGGCCTCATGGCTGGTCTCAGGTCCGTACTGCGTTTGATTCCAGCCGTGGGTTGGAAAGACCACGCTGCAGGGGAAACTGGCCTGGCCCCGAGGGGCCCGGTGGGCTGCCTGTGAAGGGGCCTGGCCCCTCAGCCTGGCCTGGCCCAGCCTCACCCCCACAGCGGGCCAGACCCACCTGTTACCTCTTCCCAGGCCAAAAGAAAAAGAGACTTTTCCCAGGCTTGTTAGTCTTAAAATGTGAATCTCACAGAGGCATATTCAGCTCTTTAATTGATTTGACTGGCTGTCAGGATTCAAACTAGCCACTGATTGCTTTTGTCAGGCATGGTGGAAACTGCTAGCACCTTGTCTTTGTTTGGAAAGACAGGTATCTGCCAGGGAAAAGCTGGAGCTTCCCTTGGAATGGAGAATGGAAACTCCTCACCCCCTCCAAATTATTATAAATTTGCAATTAGGGGCTTTCAGGCAAAGATTTGGGAATAGGAATAACAGTTCTTTACTGTGAATATTAACAATACAGATATAGTAGGAAAAAACCCCAAGCAAACAAACAACAATCCTAGAAACCCTGACAGAGTCAGAGCTACAACCTGACACCCTGTTGGTCAGGCTGTTGAAAGCAGTCCACAGTAAGTCCTCCTGGAGTGGCAGATGTGGTTCTGTTGGGACAGAGATGATCCTGAGAGAAAAGGGTCCAGTGATGGTGAGAAGGGCCCAGTGATGGTGAGAAGGGTCCAGTCTTCCTCCGGGAATCCAGTGGAACCAGATCCCTGGAGTTCCTGTGTCTCAGTTTTTATCCAGGTTGGAATGGTTGGCTCCCCCCACTGGGTGGAGCATCTCCCAATGGGATGATGGAATGTGTCCTGTCCTTGGTGAGCCTTCATCGCCCATTAGCAGCAGATATCCCCTGGAGGGAGACAGGTGGTGAAAGAGATAAGAAACACTGCCCCACCTGGTTTAACAGCTGGCCCATTATCAGAAGGCATCCACCCCCCTCCCCTCGGAGTTACAAGAGATAAAGAAAAAACATTTCTCCAACTTCTTTCAACAGCTGAAATAGAATACACAATTTTGGTTCCACAACCCAAGACACAGCTTCTCTTAGAAGAATCATTTCCATAGGTAGCTTTTCTCATTACTAAATGTCAATCAGTGCAATACCAGCACAAGGTAGAAGAGCATGTGGAGGATGGACATGGAGCAGATGTCAAAACTTGGCCCTTCTCAGTTTGGGGATGGGCTGTGGGAGGCTAGCAGGCAGCTGCCTTGAGCCGTGCTAGGAAGCAGCAGGGGCCAGGAGGAGAGTGGTGGGAGCCAAGGATGGGGCAGGCTCCTAGAAGGTGCCCTGAGTTCCTGTCCCACAGCCCTGAATTCCCAAAAGGTAAAGAGGGAACCACATTTTTGTCAGCTTCAGTTCTGTTGAACAAAGAGGATATTTTGCTCTTTTGCAAGAAAAACCAGACAAATTATGGGAAATTACTTACAAAAATGTATAACAATGGCCAAAGTACAGCCCTAATTAGACTTTAGAAGACGTGTATTTGCATCTAATCTGCAATGCCCAGATCTTTGCACAACCACAGTGTGATAATACTGAGATACAGTGTAAGATAGGCCGGTTGTTTGGAGCAGACTTTGATCCCCATCTTGCTTTCTGCACAGATGGAGATATACTATCCCACATCACTTTCTGCAGTTGCAGAGATAGCTGCTTCTGCAGAGAATGGAGGAAGCTTCTTTCTGTGGCTAAAAGCCTTTGATTGCATAAAGTTGTGGTGTGAAATGCTGTAAATAAGAGTAGGGTTTCAGCAAAGTGCCTCTCATTTCTGGGTGTGGGTTCCAGTTACTTTCTGGCTTTGCTGTGCCTCGTGGGCATGACCTTGATGTGATTTCTTGTTTTTGAAAGACCTTGTTTTGCAACACTGAGTTTTACAAGATCATCTCTGTCTCAGATGAGCAGGTTGGAGTCCAAGTGCTTTTGGGGATGAGGGCATACTGGCTGCACTGCCTTGCTTCAATCTGGCTCTCATGTAGCTGAGCAGAGCAAGAAAACTGAAGTGTACAGAGCTGCACTTAAGGAAGGAACTGTGTTTACGGAACAATCTTAAAGTGCAGCTTTCCTCTTTGGAAAGCTTTTGTGGGCAGGGGAACAGGGCCACAGGGCTGAGTTCTCAATCCTTATGCTGGAGGAGGAGTTAGCATCACTGCTTGGGGCTCTTCTGCCTCCTGCTCCCTGCCTGCCCTACCCTGTGCTGCCTCATCTCAGCCTTCACCCTATCACCTTCCACCTTCCTCATCCCTGTGCCATCCCCTTCTGCCCTCAGCTCCTTCTGCCATGCCTGACTCACCCACATCTGTGTCTACCCACAGAGTCCCATTCTCATCCACACTTGGCCCTTCCTCCCATCCCTTCGCCCAGCCCATCACTGGCATCTCTTGGCCATGATGTCAGGCTTAACCCACCCTCATGTCCCAAGGGATCCCATCCCTGACCCAGCTCCCATCCTTTGTGCATCAATCCCAGACCTCCTCCTCTTTCACAGGCATGGTGCTGTGGGTGGAGGTGGGTGCCTGGACATACCACTACAGTGACCAAGGAGACTACACGTGGGAGCAGGCCAGGAATTACTGCCAGACCTTCTTTACTGACCTGGTGGCAATCCAGAACCAGCAGGAGATCGAGTACCTCAACAAGAGCCTGCCCTACCATGGGCGCTACTACTGGATTGGCATCCGCAAGCTGGGAGGCATCTGGACCTGGGTGGGCACCCGGAAGGCGCTGACCAAGGAGGCAGAGAACTGGGCAGTCGGGGAGCCCAACAACCGCCGCTCCAACCAGGACTGCGTGGAGATCTACATTCAGCGGCCACAGCAGTCCGGCAAGTGGAATGACGAGCCCTGCAACCGGAAGAAAAAGGCGCTGTGCTACCAGGGTGAGCAGGGGGACTGCAGGCCAGAGCTGGATTGGGTGGGCTGGGGAGCTTGGCAGGGTGGCCAGCAGCTCCTGGTGACTGTCCCCTGTGTGTGCAGCCTCCTGCCAGCCCTTCTCATGCAGCCAGCGCGGCGAGTGCGTGGAGACCATTGGGAGCTACCGCTGCGAGTGCTACCCTGGCTTCCACGGCCCTGAGTGCACCAATGGTGAGACATCCCTCCCCACCCCTCCCTCCCTGCTGGAGCGTCCAAACCCTGGTGACAAAGCAGGGTTCCAGTGCTCCTAATGGGCTGCAGCACCGTGTCTCTCCCAGTTGTGCAGTGTGCCAAGCTGGAGCCCAAGGGAGTGCCCATGAACTGCAGCCATCCCTACGGAGACTTCAGCTACAATTCCACCTGCGAGTTTAGGTGCCACGAGGGGTTTGAGCGGCGAGGGGCGGGCATGCTGCAGTGCCTGCCTTCCCAGGAGTGGTCAGCAAACATCCCCACCTGCACAGGTAGGGCCTGGCAGGGGCTGGAGGTCTCAGGGATGCAGCACTGATACTTTAGGGCGACCAGCCATGTGTGACCAATGCCATTTCAGGCAAGTGTTGCTGTGCCCTTACCTATTGTGGAAGCATCTCCTGGTGCTGCATGTGGGGTGGGATTCCCTGAGGAGGCTGCAGTGGGCAGAGCAGCTGTGAGCCATGAGGCCCTGTTCTGCCTGGCTGTCTCAGTGCCCATGCTCGCTGCCCTCAATCCCACTGAGATACCAGTACCCTTGTCTGCACCAAGTGTGGGGTCAGGATGGTGTCCTGGCACCTCAGTCACCCCTGTGGCATTGTCTCTCTCCCCTAGCCCACCCGAATCTGCCTTGGGAAGGCATTTGGCATCTTGGGAAAGAGAAAAGAGGGGCTGCTGTCCCACAGCCAGCGGAAGGGTGTATCCTGGCAGGGGTGGGCCAGCTTGAACACGGATAACAAAATGACATTATATATAAGCTGGGAGGGACAGAGTGTGGCAGAAAACCACAGAGGAGAGAAAGCTGTGGTATGTTATGCTGCAGGGGCAGAGAAAGTCTTCCTGTCAGTGGCTTGAGGGTTTGCAGCCAGGCACCAGGCATCCCAGAGAACTGCTGGGCTTTTTGGGGGGTGCAGGAGCCTTGCTCCACCTTTCCTGTGCAGGTACACCTGCAGCCTTACACACGGATGGGGTGAGTGGAGGACTGGAGCAGACATGGGACACAGCTGAGGACCCTCTGTACTGGGAAGGAATGGGAGTGGGCAGCATCTTTGTATGTATATTCTTTTTAAAAGAAGCCTGCCTTGAAGTTAGTGCTGCTGCTGCTGCCTGTGCAAGGTAGACCTGTGATCCACCTTAGGTGGCCGAGACCAGCAAAACTGTCTGCAGTTAAGGGGAACAGGCATGGAGATGTAATGTGACTGTTCTGTAACCAGTATTCACAGCAGGGGCAAGGGCAGGAGCTTGCTCCCAATGTTGTGAAAATCCCCACAGGCAAGCTGGGCTGAGCCTGTGTGCTCCAGGCTTTTTAGGCTCCCAGGGGCTTGCTTTCTCAGCTTGTT
This sequence comes from Rhadina sibilatrix, assembly GCA_013400275.1. Classification (NCBI taxonomy): domain Eukaryota; kingdom Metazoa; phylum Chordata; class Aves; order Passeriformes; family Phylloscopidae; genus Rhadina; species Rhadina sibilatrix. The sequence continues at coordinate 34,218 of VWYO01013233.1, read as the reverse complement.
GGTTTTTTTCCTGCTGACTGTAACATGATTAATTTCTCTTTTATTGCAAACAATCAGATGAGTCAGTTGGTCGCCTGTGCTGATAACAAAATGATGTTGGCAAGCACTGCCAGCTGAGCTTACTCCAGAAGTGATCAGAGCAAGGCTGTAAGCAAGGCTGATGGTGCTGCAAGGACTGTGAGGGATAAGGCTGCCTTCGCTGCCTCAAACTCTGTCCCATGCCTGCCTGCGGCCATTGTGTGCCCATTGCTGGCTGGCCCCCAAAGGGGCTGGGTCAGCTGCTCCCACCCGCACAGCATGTTCACCAAAAGGCACCTCCAGGGATTCTGAGAAACCAGAATTGCCTGTAAAATAGCTATGGAAGGAAAAGTCTACCCAGGAAAGTGCTTGGGGTCAGTCTGAAAGCAGAAGATGCAGTGAATGCAGTCTGTCTCAGCTGGGCTGGGTGGCATTAATGCCCTGCTGGCACTGACCTTTGGTGGTGCCTCAGGCAGCAGAGCCACTCACTGCAGAAAACCTTGGGTATTGCCCTGGCATGCAGCAAAACACACCCTGGGTATGGGCTGTGGAGGCTGGTACACAAGCTCTTTAGTCACTGCAGTGCTTTACAGTCCCAAAGCAGTCCTCCTGCTGTGGAGACCTCCCATTTTGAGGAGGCTGTTTTGAAGGTGGCTGTAACCTCCCTGCACACGATGATCACTGCTGCCACATGCTGCTACATCCTGCCACTGTGACAAGGACAGAGGCTAGTCTCTTCTCGAGTAAAGGGAGGGAGAGGAATGGGAGGGCAGCAGGTGTGCTCCTTCCTCCCAGGGTCTTTAGCCCAGGGTAATGAAAGGGATAAACACGGCTCTGGCAGGGCAGCAACTGTGTCCTCCTGAGGAAATCACTTGTAGGGCAGAAAAATTATTGTCCACATTACAGTTTTGAAGAGGTGAGTATGGGTAAGATTTGATTTGGATTCAGCCTGAATCATTAGATTTAACCTCACCTATCCCATCTCTGAGATCTCTCTCCCATTGCAGCCATCACCTGCCCAGTGCTCAGTGCTCCGGACCAGGGAGAGCTGAACTGCTCCCACCTCTATGGCAACTTCACCTTTGGCTCCACGTGTGCCTTCTCCTGCCAGAAGGGCTTTGTGCTGATGGGGCCAGAGAGCCGTGAGTGCACAGCCAAGGGGACCTGGACTGGGGACACCCCACAATGTGAAGGTAGAGCTGCTGCTAGAACTCAGGGTGTCACTGGCCGTAGGGTTACACTAGGGTTCCCCTGAAGCATCTCAGGCTAAACAGTTTAGCCTTGTAGTCCTCAGACTCCTGCTCAAAGTGTTTCTCCACCCCTCCAGCCATTGCCTGTCCAGTGCTCAGAGCACCAGACCAGGGAGAGATGCACTGCTCCCACCTCCATGGCAACTTCACCTTTGGCTCCACGTGTGCCTTCTCCTGCCAGAAGGGCTTTGTGCTGATGGGACCAGAGAGCCGTGAGTGCACAGCCACAGGGACCTGGACTGGAAACACCCCACAATGTGAAGGTAGAGCTGCTGCTAGAACTCAGGGTGTCACTGCCTGTGGGGTGACTCTAGGGTTTCCTCAGTCTCTCATACCAAATAGTTTAGCCTTGTAGTTCCCAGACCCCTCCTTGAAGTGTTTCTGTCCCTGCAGCCATTACCTGTCCAGTACTCAGTGCTCCAGAAAAAGGAGAGATGCACTGCTCCCACCTCCATGGCAACTTCACCTTTGGCTCCACGTGTGCCTTCTCCTGCCAGAAGGGCTTTGTGCTGATGGGGCCAGAGAGCCGTGAGTGCACAGCCACAGGGACCTGGACTGGAAACACCCCACAATGTGAAGGTAGAGCTGCTGCTAGAACTCAGGGTGTCACTGGCCGTAGGGTTACACTAGGGTTCCCCTGAAGCATCTCAGGCTAAACAGTTTAGCCTTGTAGTCCTCAGACTCCTGCTCAAAGTGTTTCTCCACCCCTCCAGCCATTGCCTGTCCAGTGCTCAGAGCACCAGACCAGGGAGNAGTACTCAGTGCTCCAGAAAAAGGAGAGATGCACTGCTCCCACCTCCATGGCAACTTCACCTTTGGCTCCACGTGTGCCTTCTCCTGCCAGAAGGGCTTTGTGCTGATGGGGCCGGAGAGCCGTGAGTGCACAGCCAAGGGGACCTGGACTGGAAACACCCCACAATGTGAAGGTAGAGCTGCTGCTCAAGGTGTCACAGGCCTTGGGCAGACCCCAGGATGTTCTCTTTTTAGTCCTCTCATCACAAGAGCTCAGCCTCATAGTCCACAAGCTCCTGCCTGAAGTGTGCTTATTTGCCCTGCAGCCATCAGCTGCCCAGTGCTCAGTGCTCCAGACCAGGGAGAAGTGCACTGCTCGCACCTCCATGGCAACTTCACCTTTGGCTCCATATGTGCCTTCTCCTGCCAGACAGGCTTTGCCTTGGTGGGGCTGCAGAGCCATGAGTGCACAGCCACGGGGACCTGGACTGGGGATACACCACACTGTGAAGGTATTGCTGCTGCTTGAGGTATCACAGGCCCTGTGGTGAGCATGGGATGTTCCCTAGAGGACCCTCTTCGTCCTCTTGTTTCAACAGTCTAGCCTAGTAGTACTCACATTTCAGCTTGAAAATGTTTCTCTATCCCTGCAGCCATCACCTGCCCGGTGCTCAGAGCTCCAGACCAGGGAGAGCTGAACTGCTCGCACCTCCACGGAGACTTCACCTTTGGCTCCACGTGTGCCTTCTCCTGCCAGATGGGGTTTGAACTGAAGGGGTCAGACAGTCGCAAGTGCACGGCAATGGGGACATGGACAGGGGATGCCCCACGCTGTGAAGGTAGAGCTGCTGCCACAGCTCAGGATGTCATTGGCCTTGGGGTGACACTATGATGTGTCCTCAGCCCCTTGGTCTCAACAGTGTAGTCTCCCAGGCTCCCTTCTGAGCTGTGCCTCTTTATCCTTGCAGCCATCAAATGCTCAGCACTGACTGCACCCAAGATGGGCCAGGCTGCCTGCTCCCACCTCCATGGGGACTTCGCCTTTGGCTCCACGTGTGCCTTCTCCTGCCAAGTGGGGTTTGTGCTGATGGGGCTGGAGAGCCGTGAGTGCACAGCCACAGGGACCTGGACAGGGGACTCCACACTTTGCAAAGGTTAATCCTGTGATCTCACACATGCCCGGGAGGGCTCTGTTGTAGCAGAGTGCTCTCCCCAGCACCCTGGGCTATGTCAGTTTATCCCTGGCTTGCCACATGCCCCCATCCCACTGCCATCAGTCCTGTCCTCTTGATGTTCCTGCTGTACTTTGTCTCCAGCCATCAGCTGCCCAGTGCTGACCCCCCCCAGCAGAGGCCAGCTGAGCTGCTCTCACGTGCACGGGAACTTCACCTACAACTCCACGTGCACCTTTTTCTGTGAGGAGGGTTTTGTTCGGATGGGAGCAGAGATGCTCCGATGTGAGGCCACAGGAAACTGGACCAGGGATCCCCCTGTCTGTGCAGGTATGGCAGGGCTCCCCAGCTCCTCTAGCACTGTGGGGGTTCCAGCTTTCCTCCAAGCACATCTCTAATGTGGTGGATGGGGATTCCCCAGGGGCTGCCAAGTCCTGACAACTTTCTAATGCGTGGCTCTGTGGCTTTGTTTCAGAGGATGGTGCCTTCCTAAAGCAAGTCCTGGCTTACAGCAGCGGCTCAGCCCTGGTAGTAGCTGGCGTTGTGCTCTCTGGGGGGCTCATTGCCCTCCTTGCCAAGAGGCTCAGTGACAGAGGTACAGAAATGCTTCCTGCAGCCCACCCTAGCTTTGGCCAGGGACTCTCAGGCAAGGTGGTGACAGTTCCAGGGGAGGTTGGGGTGATCAGAAGAGTTTAACAGTGTGTCTGCCTCCATTCACATGTTTTATTTGCTGAGTTGCTTGGGTCCTTGTCAGTTTGTCCAGCTGACAGTGTTAGCAGTCAGGTTTGGAGGGCAGAGCCAGATAAACATCACCACTCTGAAGAAGGCAGCAAATGCTTGCTAATGGCAGCCCTACCCCATGCTTGTTAAACTCCACTCAATATCAGATGCTGCTGTAGCTGTTCATGACCTTCACCAAACAGAGTTGGTTATTTCTTTTCTATGTGCTTTATCCCCATGGACATTTCAACACTGTTATCAGAGGAGAAGAGGAAGCTCCTGAAACCCACCAGGTGAGAGCCGTGCTCTGCAGGAGGGTGACTCTGCCCTGTGACTGTCACAACCCTGCTGATATCCAGATCTGCCTGTGTGAGACTGTTTTTATATGGGAGCATCTCTGGGGCCGATAGGGCTTTGCTAACCCCTGCCCTTTACACACTTCTGCACTCCCCAAGGTGACACCCTTGTGTTTGCCTTCCAGTGACCTGGGAGCACCGGGCACCTTCACCAATGCAGCTTATGATGCCAACCTGTGAGGTGAGGGCAGGCAAGACCCTCGCAGCACCCTGTTCAAAATTCACCTGGGTGGGGTGCTTCTGGCTGGGGACACCCCTTGGGACTGAAGGGGGTAACATCAGCTCCCTCTCACCTGTGATTCCAGCCTGCCTGAGACTGAAACCCAGCATGTACCCCAGGGCTGCAGGCCGAGCAGGAGCTGCTGCTGGAGCACAGAGGGACTTCATGCCTGTGGTTGTAGCCTGGGCCAGCGCTGCCCCTGGACACTGCCATCATGCTGTGTGTGCAGGTTTCCCCTGGAAGGGGAGCTGCCTCCAGTGCAGGCAGCTGGAGACCCACCAGGGGCCAAGAGCCACATGCTAGGGGCAGCCTGCCACACAGCCCTTGGACATTCTCCCACCAGGAATTTGGGCATTCCCCCATAGCTGCTCCACTCATGCTTCCACCAATGAGCTTGGGTCAGCAGGGTCTGAATAAACACCTTTGTCTAAATAACTAATGCCTCCTGTGTGCCTGGGGCGCTGCTGGGGGGTAAGTCTTTATTAAATAATGTGGCCAGCAGAACTAGGGAAGCGATTCTTCCCCTGAACTTGGCCCTGGTGAGGCCACCTCTTGAGTGCGGTGTCCGGTTTGGGGCCCCTCAGTTCAGGAAAGACGTTGAGGTGCTGGAGCATGTCCAGAGAAGGCTTGTGAAGGAGCTGGGGCACACGTCTGATGAGGAGTGGCTGAGGGGGCTGGGGTTGTTTAGCCTGGAGAAAAGGAGCTCAGGGAAGACCTTATCACTGCTTGAAAGGAGATTGTGACCAGGTGGGGTTTGGCCTGTTCTCCCAGGCTGTTTGTGTAAGGACAAGAGGACACAGCCTGAAGCTGTGCAAGGGGAGGTTCAGGTCGGACACTGGGAGGAATTTCTACACAGAAAGGATGACTGGACACGGGAATGGGCTGCCCTGGGAGGTGGTGGAGCCGCTGCCCCCGGAGGTGTTTGAGGACTGGACACGGCTCACAGTGCCATAGTCTGGGTGACAAGGTGGCGCTGGCTCACGGACTCGCTGACCTCAGAGGTCCTCCCCGACCGAAACGAAGCCGCGATTCTCTCCGGAGCGCCGGCAGAGTGTCCGCCCGCGGCCACCGTCCGGGGCGGGCGCGGCGCCGCCGGAAGCAGACGTGTGTTTCGGGAGGAACGGGAAGCGATGGCGGCGGCCGAGGCCGAGTGGGAGCCGGCGGGGCTGCTGCCCGCCCCGGGGGGCGGCCTGGACTGGGGTAAGCGCGGCTTCGGCGGGCTGGGGCTGGGTTGGGCCAGGCCGGGCCGGCGCGGAGCTCCCCAGCGGGGCCGGGCCGGGCCGGCGCTGAGCCCCTCGTCTCTCCCGCAGAGGCTGTGCTGGGCGAGGAGCTGAGCGAGCTGCTGGGCGCTGCGGCCCCGAGGGACGAGCCCGACGTGAGTACCGGGGATGGCCGGGGCCGGGCTTCGCGCTTTGCCGGCGGGGAGAGCCCCCGAGCAGCCTGGCAGGGGAGCGTGGCCGCCTGGCCTTCGCCCTGCGTCAGCGCTACAGATGGCAATCGCTGCGTGTGCGGGGCATGGCTGCAGAGCCGAGCGGGGAGGGCAGAGCGGGGAGGGCACGGTGAGGGTGCGAGGTGCCGGCGAGGAGGAGGAGCTGCGTGGTCACTGCTCGGGTGAAGGTGAACCCCTCAGGGCAGTGCTGGGGGAGCGCTGGCTCGGGGCTGCCTGAGAGAAGGGTGGGTATGTTACACCTGCACCCACCTGGGCTCCTCTTTATCCCTTTGCCTATTAGATTACTTGTTTTTTTTCTTTACTGTAGGATTTTCTCTAAAACCTTTGCTTGCAACCTTCTGCATTAATCCCTGTCTTTTTCACTGCGCACTTGTCCGTACTGTTTTTTCTCTCCCGAGGCATTTGTCTCGTGGATTCTCCTCTCCACGTTCTTCCCCTGTCGTGTCTCTGCTCACTGTGTCCAGCCGTGAGTCCAGCACAAGCCCGGGTTATTGTCCACTGTAAACCTCAGGTTCTAAGAGCATTCCTACAGGTGTAGAACCAGTCACTGGAGAAAACGTAGGGAACAGACTTGATTGTACAAGGGAAAGGTATTCCTCATCAGCAGGTCAGCATTACCTGCCTGGATGAAGGCTCTCAATGTGCAGCTCATGTTGTGGGTTTTTTGGTCGTTCTTCCATTAAATGTGCTTTGATGAGCTTTCTTCTCATTCTAACTTGTAAGTACCATTATCTGTGTATCTGCAGGCTTTTTGAGCCTTCTTTCACATGGTGAGTTGAGAGTATGAGGAAAGGTATAATTCCAATATGGTTTTTAGGAAAATGTTGTGTATTTGTATAAACTGGGTAGTCATGCTTGTATTTTTCGTGCAAGTGCTCATAAAGGGCCACATTTGCATAGGAAACTGAGACTTAGAGATGCATAAGCAGAATAAATGGAGAAAAGCCCCAACTGTTGTTTTAAAGGTCATATGATAAATAATATATAGGAGTAATTTTAGCCTGTTTGTTTTGATTTTTGTTGGAAAAGGAAACTGGTGTCCTTGACTTTGGGTGTTGACATCAGTGTATTCAAGTATAGGGAGACCTAATACATACTGTTAATCAGGTCTTGGGCAAATCAGTCTTTTGTCTGTTTTCCTGCTGGTAAACTGTCCCTGGTGCTGCTTTTGTTTGTAAAGTGCTCTGAGATGTGATGGTGGAAGAACATTAAATGAATTTTTCAAGGCAGATGAAGGAGGGGATTGGCACCAGCTTCCTAAGACTTGTGTCTTATGTGTGATGGTCCAATGACTGAACTTTTGTTTTACAAATAACAAATAAGAATACAATAATTAGTGATGGTCTTAGACTGCCCCTTCCTATCAGTGTAAGTTTAAAAGAAGCCTTGTTTTGTGTGTTTCAGCTGAGGACTTTAAGGGCTGATGAAATATCAGCTCTGCATACCTTAAGGCACCTGAAGTGATTGATAGTTACATTGTTTGTTTTGTTTTCTGAAGCTGTAAGAATGGAAACATAATGGCTGATGGTGTCAATGTATCTTTCTTTTTGTCTTGCCTCATCTTCTTAATTGTCATTTCAGGAGAATGATCTCTGTAACTTTCATTTTGATTTGGATTTGATGTCTTGGGACTCAGACCTTTGGAATATTACAGGCCATGCTTATGCAGGTAATTAACCTATATTTTGCAGGTGTTGCTCTTTCCCTCCTGCCCCACAAAGATGGGTTCTTAAAACTCCTGTGGAACTGTTTGATGCCCTACAGCCTTTTGCTCTGTGATGAGAGTTGGGTTGTGTTTCTATAGGATGGGTACAGCAGGCAAGGGCTGCCCTAGAAGCCAAGCTGTTTAATACCTTTAATCTCCTTACATTTTCTGCTGTGCCTTGCTTGGGAAATTAAATATCTGGTGTAGGACAGTGTGTTCTTTACTTTTCCCATTGCTAAAAACTTGTGCAGTGACATGTCTTTACCTGCCTTTTGCAGATGCAAACGTGAAGACAGAACCTTTATCACCAGCTGCTTCCAGCTGTTCGGTCCCTTCGCCGCCATCAGTGGACTCTCCAGTGCAGAATGTGCCTGTATGCAAAACCCTCCATGTAACACAGCAACAGTCTGACAAACAAAAAAGCCCTGTGATTTACTCCTCTGACCAAATTTATGGCATAAGAGAAGACAGCTTGTTTTCCCAACCCTTGTAAAAACCCCTCAGTGGTGTTTTCTTACCTCTTCTCTGTGACCCATTCGCATAAGAGCGTGTTCAGCTCTCTTTCCTCAGCTATGTTCATTAGCCTTCTTGCCAAACAGTATGCCTTCTAAAGGCTTCTGGGTCTAGCAGGTGTTGCCTCCCATTACTCTGCTGATGGGGAGAAGTACTTGTTGTTTTTCTTTTTTTTTAGACCTGGCATTGGCCAGAATCAAACTGCAGAGGAAAACCTTTCTCCTGTTGGCTGCAGCAGCAAGACAGATGTGATGAGCAGCAGATATACTTTGAACTGCTAGTAGATACTGCTCTGAGTTTCTGAAGCGTTAATCTCCTGTGCTGTCTCTCTACAGGATGATGTGGACTTCAGCTGTAGCTCCCAGATGTCTCCCATCTCTCTCTACAGCAAGAGCTGCAGAAGCCCTGCATCCCCTGAAGGAGATGGAGGGAAGAAGCCTGCTGTGAGCATCACTTCTCGATCTGGTACGAGAGACAAAGTTACTTTCATCCTATAGATAATATGTGTGTTGTCTTGCATCCAAATTATTAACTAACAGAGACTAAATGTCCTATCCTTTATGACTTGGATATTTGGTCAGATGTGTTCAATTTTGACAAATATTATAGATGGGCAGAAAAATCCACATTAAAAGCCACTTTATTATTGTTTGAATTATGTATTTTACAGCTCTTGGTCCAATTCCGACTCTTTTTTATTTTCTAGCAAATAATTCTACGAGGAGCCTGAAGAAGTGTGGTCAGACAGTGTCCAGGCCTTTGATACAACCCAAACCCCTTTTGCCTGCTGTGCCTGAAGCTCAGGCTAACATTGGCATTCCAGCAAAAACCATCATTATTCAGACCCTTCCCACCCTCGTGCCACTGCCAAAGAATCAGCCAGTTGTGAACATCCAGCCCGCACCTCCTAAAGGTGGGTGAATTGTCCTGACTGAGCCAGGTGGTAGCATTGTCTGTTGGGGACAGCTGACAGAATGAAGTTAGGTTTGGTGCGTGAAGGAGGAGGAATAGGAATAAAAGGGTCCTACATGCATTGCTTGAAAAGCTTTAGGCTGAGAAGATGGCCTTACTCCTCTCGTACTGTCCTGTGAGAAACAGCACTCACATGGGCATTGTGTCAAATGGAAGACTGGATTATATAATTCGATTATTTGGAGTGGAAGACAGGGGCTGTCCCAAAGCTGTGGAGATAAAACTGCTTATTTGGAAGGATCTGTAGGGATGCTTTGCTCTGCTCTGCTTGCAGTGTCAGGTGGTGCAGTATAAGGTGGTTACAGTGCTGTTCTGTCATAACCAAAGGAAGATCCAGCAGAATCAATTGGGATGGCTTGAAGGAAGCCGGAAAGCTTGGCAGAAATTATATAAGCTTTTTTTTACCCACATGAAACTCTTCCATGGGATGGCATGAGCATGAGTACATGGCTTTTTAGCTCACTCAACAGCATGAAACAGAATGTTGTGAAATCTGCTAAAAATTGAGAGCTGTGTCAGAGGTTAGAAAAGTTGCTGATGTTAACAAGAGGAAAGTGACTTCCAGCCCCTTGATAATTCTTCATTCCTACAGTTACTGTTACTGATTTTTGAAGCAGCTCCAGCTTTTGTTTTTGCATCCAAAGCATTGTTTCATTTCAGGCTGGGCAGTAGGAATGCTGCTTGCCTTGCTTGCCAGCTGCAGTTGCTGGTTTCACCAGCTGATGGCCACAGTCCCCTGCAGTTGACTGCACAGGCACTGAGGTACAGAAGGAAAAGGAGACAAATTCTTAAGGACACGTATCTAGAAATTATTGCAATTGGGGAAAAAAATTTTTTCCATTACTGATTTCTCTTCCATCAGGGGTTCAGCCAAATCTGGAGATGCTGACATTTGTTATAACATGTCTGAGATTGCTAGACTGCTTAAAACAGGGCAGCACAGTCAGCGTGACCTAATTCTTATTCCGTCTGATGTTCCAGCTGATAAAATACAATCTGGAATAAGGAATGCTGGGGATATGGATTTCTTTGGATACAAGTTTAGTACTCTGAAGATCAGCTTCTTCTTTTCCCTGAAGAAAAGTCAGGACAGTAGTTTCTGTGAGACAGTATAGAGGAAATACTTTTGAGAAAGTATGTCCATGCTTTCCTTTAGCTGATGGTATGTTTAAAAATTCTCTTGTGCAGCTTCCATAACAAAAACCATAAGGATCTTTTTTCATCAGTCCAAATTCCCTGCATATGATAATTTGGAACTACCAGTCTGAAAAATGCTACTATCTTCAAAGAAGCATGAAAAATTTTATTTTTGCAGCCCCTTTTATAAAAGCTTAAAGGAGAAGGCATGGTCTTAGAGCATCATCTCTTTTATACATTAAAAAAAAAATTGAAATAGTCTCAAATTCGTCATTTAACATTCTTAAACAGGGTTGTACTAAGTTATGATGTCTTCGAGATTGTGTCTGAAAAAAAAAAAAAGAAGTCTAGTTTTACCCCATACATAAATCTTGGCACTAGGTAAATTACTTCACTATTCACCTTCCAGAAGGCTGGAGAAATACTGTGCATTTTGGTTGGAATGCTCAGCTGGAATGTGCTCTTTCTGAAAGCTGGCAAGGTCATCCTGTTACAAAGGATTAAAGAGACATTAATGTGTTTTCAGACAACAAAATATTACTCAAGCACCTGCTTGAGTTAAATGTAGTTGTTGGACTGAAATTTCATGGAAGTGACTGCTTTTAATTCCATTTCAAACTCTGTCAAAATTACCTCATTTTGTCTGCCAGCTTTTATTTAAGCTCTTTTCAGCTTTGTATAAACTTTCTTGCATAAGGCATTTTTCTAAAAAATGGTCTTAGTGTGAATTGAAGCTGCAGTGTAAGTTTTGAAAGTGTAACTTGCATTGTTCTTTTTTGTTCATCTTCTATCTTTCTGCTAGTTTGACTTGCTCTGTGTGGCACAAGTCACTTCTGTGTACTAAGTTTTCCATTGAATACAGCAGTAAAGTAGTTATAGACAAAAGGGAGAAGGAAGATTGAGGTAAGTTGGCTAAAATCTTTGAAAAGATTGTTCAGAGTGCTTCAAGTATTAGGAATACTGAATAATGTATATAGCAAGTGTTGAATTTTGCTAACTTTGAAGAGCTTTTGGGACAGAGCTTGGTTTATTTGATTCCTTTAATATCTGCAGTTTTGGTGTGCAGGATGGATTAAGAGACCTGTAAACTTTGGAACTTCTTTCAGTTCCTGTTCTGTGGAATGTACTAATGGATTTGAGATGAGTTGTGCAGGGCAGGAGAGGATAGCAGTGCACCCTTACAAAATGGTGATGCACAAATCCATCTCATCCATGCTGAGTGCTGCTGTTCTTGTGTTCCAGGTCCATCTGTGGTGCTGCCCCAGCCTGCTGTGGTACAACTCCAGGCTTCTGGGGTGCTTCCTGCCTCCCAGCCAGTCATTGCAGTCACTGGAGGGGCCCCAGCACTTCAGAACCACACGGTGAATGCGCTGTCTCCAGCTGCTGGGAACGGCTCCAGCAGCGGCAAAATCCCAGTGACAAAGCCCTTGCTCCAGGGCAGCACCCCAGCTGTGGGGCTGGATGTAAGTTCTGACTCTGTGATAGCTGCTAACCAAGGCTTGTGCACATCTCTCAGTTACCTGCATGTGGCAACTGATGGTCCCTTCAGAGTCTCAGGAAAACTCTTAACAGGATTTCCAGCCGTAAACAGGGGATTTAGCAGCTTGGCACAGAACAGGGAGGAACAGCTAAATGGCCTGTCTGGAGCTGCACACCAGGTGTGTAAGCATAGTGGCAGAAGACAGTGCTGAGAGATATTTTCTGACACTTGTCTTCTAAGGTGCAAGCTCTCAGTGGCTGGACCTCTCTTACATACAGGAAGATTTGGTATCTGATTTTTGATTAGTGCTAAATCACTTTTCTAATCCATATGATAAAAACATTTCTTTGGAAGCAGATGAATTGGAAATTTCAGTGCCTCATTCTTTTTCCATTTTTCCCGTTTATCTCTCTAGATTTTACTCATGATTTTCAGAAACTTGGGTTACTGGGTTCCATATTATCCTAATCTCTTCAGGCTCCATTTTGATCTTGTATTGAATGAGTAGAAGAGGGTTAAGCTCTCAACATTTACAGTGAAAATAAGTTTTTCCATAGTAGCTCATAGTAAGCAGTAGGTGTAAACAGTAGCTTTTGAGATGTGTGTGGGGTTTTTTTTTTCCCCTTCAGCTTTGACATCTTAACCAGCTAGCAAGCTGGGTCTTAACTTGATTTACCTCCTAGTCATTTGGAGCTGCTTTGATTGTATTCTGTTGTCCAAAGAAGACATGCTTGTGGAAAGGGCCAAAACTTCTTGTCGGTGGCTTCAAAACTCTGTCATTCTCCATTGTGGTATTCCAAGCACAACTGTGAGCTGAGGGTCCTATCACATCTCAGTGTAAGGGAGAAAACACTGGTGTGGAATTTTGCTGTGTAGGCACCTGCTCATTAGCAGTGCAAGTCACTGTTTCCCAAAAGCAGTAGGAGGCCTATTCCATCAGCTTCTTTGGAGGGACATTGCTGTGTGGTTTCCTAGTGTCTGGGCTTGCCACTCAGGCTTGATGGTGACTTCCTCACTTAATCATATTTGTGTATGGGCTGCATTTTATAATGAAAATATTGCACTACAAATAGTTCAGCAGCCAGACTACAGTGGAAACTTGATATTCAATGTGCAAGAAGCAAACAGAGCTCTGTCAGTAGGCAGAGCAGTTTAAGTGTGCTGCATTTTGTAGTGATAATTCCCTGTCATGCAAAGCTAAGAGACCACAACTCAATGATCTACAGTCATTGGATTTGTGACTCCCTGTAAAGCAGGGCTGGCGTGGCACCTTGGCATTGTCTAAATGTAAGGGTTAATTGACAAAACCCCCTTGATTGTCATCATACTGCATATACATATCCATGGCATCAGGAGTCAAATGTGTAGCTGGGGTAACAAACAGGTGCTTGTTTCCAAGAGTGGTTGTGTGGATATTTCCACTCAAAGCCATTTTAGGGAAGCAGTTTTAAGACTTGTGAGATGCTGCACATCTTACCTGTGTTTGTTGAACAAGAAAAAACAGTTGCAGCTGCTCTTTGACACATGCTGTGAAAAAGTGCTTTGAGGAAAAAAAAAACAAATGTTTTGGGATTCAGCTGGGGCCAGCAGGGTTAAAACATCTCCTGACTGCCTTGGACACCATATGTGGCACTCAGGGCTGCACAGATGGAGCTGTCATTTGAGCTCTGTAACACATGTTATTGTTTGCTAATCTAAGCAGATGTTGCAGGATAAAAAAAAAAACACTGCAGGACTTTCTTTAGGCCTTAGGAGGGATAAACTGTTAGTTTAACACTCAGACTGCCAGTGGATTACACCAGGATGGGCTGATGGCAAGCTGTAGGCATGAGCCCTACGTGTCCTGGTGGCACACTCTTGCAGCCTGCCAGCCATAGAGAAGTGCCAGAATACTGAAAATCTAGAAAAGATTAATTATACAAAATAACTTCAGCATAAATGTGGATTTCTGTTGAAGAATCCTCCTTTCTGTGCTGTACGTAGTTGTTTAACATAAACTCATTAAGCAAGTTGTGTTCTGTTGAGCTAGAGACAAGAAAAGCTAGAAGTTCCATAAGAAAAAAGCCCCTTGCATGTGTTCTGTATTCCTGCAATCAAAGATGCATCTTCAAAGGCAGCAGCTGTCATAAGCTGAGGTAAGATGCCAGCTAATGCTACCTTGAATGATTTGCACTTTCAGATCTTTGTTAACTTTCCCAGCACATGTACAAAAAACTCTCTGGCGTATGAGAGACATTCTTGCTTCTAGAGCTACAGCTTGTGTTGGAAAGGAGGTTGAATTTTGCTCATAATTGAGTTTTCTTTGGAAGTAAATTGAGGTAGCAGTGTTTATTTATAAAGTGCATGACTCTTCTGAAGATAGAGGAAAATCTGAATATGGTTAGTGCTGTTTGAAGTAAGGGTTTGCAATGAACCTTCCAGTTCTCCATATTTACAGCATTTTTATGTGTCTCTGCTAGGTATGGTTTTCAAAGCTAGAAAGCAGAAGTTGCATCACTGATTACTGATGGTTCTTAAGGCCAATGTTCTCCCTCTATGGTCTGTTTCCTAAAAACCACAAGTTGCTATCTTGAGTGGAACATCAATACAATACAATTTTTAAAGCTGGATGCTGGCAAAAGAAGCTATCCAGAGGCATTTGCTACCTTTAATCTTGGTTCAGCACTTGTGCAAAGCAATGTTGCTGAAGCAGGCTGACATTATAAATTAGTTCCTCTCCCTCTGGAGTATCAAAGTGCCTGAGCAGGGGGCAGGTTTACCTTGCTGCCAGGCCAGCTGTGTGACGCTGATTGCCACACTGCTTCCAGGTTCAGCATGCCCATAGGACTTCACTCACACAGCTCTTCCCATTTCCTGCATCTCATTCAGGTGGGATTGGGTGTTCAGTTGTGGCATGTTCTCCAAGAAAAGCCAGGCAGGAAGTGGAGGGCTGACCAAGGAGGACCTTAAGCTGTTCATGGGTTGTAAATTAAACCGAAGTAACATAAGGACACAAACACTGGATTTCATTTAAGTAGGCTTTGAAAATGAGTCAAAATGTAGTTGGTATGGCATAGACTGAAATGTGGATACTGCATAGAGTACCTGGAATCAGGCTGAGGAGAGCTATTGTCCTCACAGGATTTGGAGAACTGTGAGAAAAGTAGAGCCATCTGGATAAATAACACATAAAATGTAGATGGCAGTGTCTGAAACAGTGACAGATGTACCTTGGGTGTACTCTTAGTGTACAGGCACTGCACTGGTGCTCTAACACCTTATTTTCTTCAGGGAAGCATGGAGATTTTCCAGAGGTTCCAGACATGTCATTAAAAGCTGTCCAGTAATGAGTAATCCTTAGCAGGTCTGCAAACAAGAATGGATGCAAACAGTTTGGTCTTCTCTGAGTTCATGATGCAAAACCTCTTTTTAAAAAGGGGAATGTAACTCTTTTTAGAACAGCACACAACTTGAGCCAAAGCTGCTGCATGAACTCCTTCCTTGTTTTTTCATCTCTGAACAGTTTAAGTGATCCTGGCCCCAAACTGATGTGTTCTATTCACTGCAGTTTTTGGCTAGCCTGAACCTTTTTTTTTTTTGTCCAGTTTTTATATGTCTGCAGAAGCTTTTTTGTGTTTAATGTTGTAGTACTTAAAAAATTTCAAGACAAGGCTTAGTGTTAATGAAAATACGTTAAAGTCTTTTTCCTTCTCCACTCTCTGCTAAAGAGAGAAACTGGAGTAAGTACAAACAGCTTCACTTTCACAGACTTTTGTTGGTGGCAACGGACTAGACATATAATAAATGATCTTTATAAAAAGCAGTTAGACCAACATGGAGACAATCCAGAACATTAATGCACTGCAACATATTTTCTTCATCTTTGTCACCAAACTGCAGCATCATGAAGAAGAGTGTTGTCTTCAAGCAGCTTATGGCCACTTCTTGTTGAAGACACCAGTGCCCTAGAACAGCATACTGTCTGTGTGCAGACAGATAAAAGGAGAGAGTTGAAAAGGTTAAGGTTTTTTACATAGCTGGACTCAAAACTGGAGTTAGTTAATGTTACTATTCTGTGCTTAAACTATTTCTCCAGAGCAATGCTTCTGGAATAGTTCTCATCTTTTTTCTTTAATGTTCCTGCTCTGAGAAGTAGAGGTTACACCTGTGCCTGTGGTGGTACTGGAGGATATTCAGGTCTGTGTAAGATGGATCATTAGTTATCTGTCAATATAATTGTCATTAATTGTCATGCACATCTAGTTGCATCTTAATAATGTGATGGAAGTCTTTTGTTCATAATGAAAACAGAGTTGCTAATCTGTGAGGGAAAGGAAATCAGCAGACTAGCATTTAAACTTAGGATTTCGAGTAGTTTTGTATAGTTCTGCAGTATTCATTGTTATCCTTGTCAGCAGCAAGATGCTTTCAGTCTGGGTCATCCCACTTAGTGCAAACCACAAAATGAGTAAGTGGTAAAAGATGATGAAGTGTTTCTGCTTGGGGAAAAAAAATCAGTCATCAGGACTGTTGGAGAATGGAGAGGAGTTGCTTTGAGCTGTCCCAGTCTAGTCTTGCAGACTGAATGCCTGCTAGTGGTTAGAGTGAATTATGTGCTCTTCTGGAGTGTGTTTGCTAGTTGAGCTTCATCCTGAAGGAATCCAGTTTGTGTGCTCTCAGAGGCTGTTCTGTGATATGAAGCGAAGCATATTAGTGGGACAGACAGGAAAAGTGAACCCAAGCCACACTCCTGATCTGAATTAAGATGTTAGTGTAGGTGCACCCAGAGACTGCATTTAAACTGCCATGTAAGTGCTTAATACACATAGACTGTGCAATCTGAGATCAGCAAAATCTCAAAAACTCTGTAGCATAGGTAGAAAAGGTACAGAAGAAGGTGTAATCAGTGTGGAAATGACTTCCATACAGAACAGACTGGAAAACCCTAGAAATTTCATGTTAGGAAAGCAGATGACTGATTGTAGCCTGTAAAATGGTGCAGGGAGAAGTCAAGGTGAAAGATGTTCTTGTTGGCTTGCAGACCTGAAGATAGGTATTTTCTGTCTTAGTGATTTGATTATCAAATCAAACTTGAGTATATGTTTGATGACCCCTGCATATAGAATGTTGAGAATACAGAAGAAAACTGAGACAGTGCAGGACGTGTTTTTTTCCTTAGGTGTACCATGATCCCAAGGTGCCTCTGTGCTGACCATTCCAGCTCATTTGTGGGAAGCTCTCTGCACAGACCTTCGACAAAGCAGAGAAGCAGAAATCCTGCATTTTACCTTGTGGATTGTTAACAGCCTGTGTGTTGTGTTCAGGTCAATGTCTTGAGGCGGCAGCAGCGCATGATCAAAAACCGTGAGTCAGCCTTTCAGTCACGCAAGAAAAAGAAGGAGTACATGTTGGGACTGGAGGCCAGGCTGGAGGCAGCCCTGCTGGAGAATGAGAAACTCAAGAAAGAAAACAGCACGCTGAAGAGGCAGCTGGATGAAATGGTATTAGAGGTAAGAGATTGTGATGAAAGTCTGATTTTATATGAAAACAATCATTCGGGTGGAAGGTGCTAGAACAGAGTTGGGGAAATGTTGACTGGAAGACCTTTGAGGATTTCTAGGCCAGCATCCCATTCCAAGCATGACTTTCACCAACTCTATGTCAGGACAGCTGACGCATTATCTGGTAGACTTTTAATTCTTTATTTCATGGTGCTTCTGAATATTTCACTGGATAGAAGCTGAATATAATGTATAAACCAAAGTTTTATTTTTGGGTAGTTCAGGAATGTATTCACACATAATTAGACAAGTGTAAATCTAAAAATGAGGTATAATTTGGTGTACTTGGCTTCCCACATACCCCTGTTTTACTCAGAGTTTTCTGTTTTCTCTGTCTAGAACCAGAAGCTCAAAGTATCATCTCCAAAGAGAAGGACACTGTGTGTAATGGTGATACTGGCCTTTATAATGTTGAACTATGGTCCATTGAGGTAAGCTGCTTAGAAATGCCTCTTTGCCTACCAAGTTTACTCTCCTGAGATTTTTGTTTGAATCATTAATAACAGCCAGTGTTGTGTTTTAAAGCCTTGAGCTTGAAATCTGAAACCTGTCTTTTACTCTCCTCATGCTTAGGGGAAGATGCAGCTGTATAATGGTTCTTCTTTTAGAATCCTTCTGGCAATAAGATCTTGTACATCTAATTTCTCCTGATTTGGCTTTTTTTTATTCAGTGCAGCATACAGCGCTCTGCTCCAATTCCATCTGCAGAGATGAAGAATTATGTTTAGAATTACTTTAGGAAAAAAAGTCAGACTTGGAGAGCTTATCTGCTTGCTCACACCTGTGCTAATTTCAAGTAGCTATAACTTGAAGCTGCTTTAGTACTCAAAATACTCAGGAAATCCTTCTGTACATTCCATGCCTTGCAGTCCTGACTCTTAGATTTGTCCAGCTGCAATCTCCCTATTACAGAGTAAGCCCTTGTCTCCCAAGTCTGGTGAAGAGGTTGTTCCCTCTCCTTGATTAGTTCAAGTGGTGATCAGAAACTTCTCTTCATTGAACTGTTATCAGTAGAGCTTAGGAGCCAGAGATCAGCAGGGAAAAGCTACATCATTTCCCAGACACTTTATAAAGAAATCTGTGGAGGAAAGTAGAATAAAAATAAATACTTCTTGCACATACCTGACTATTTAACTTGGCTTTGGAACATTAAGACATTTTAGATGAAGCCATTCACTTTTTTCAAAAAGGCATAATATTTCAGTAGGATCCCAGTCAGCAGTGTCTCTATTTGTCCTCAAAATCCCAGTCAAACTAAAGGAATGGAATAAATATGGAGGAAGACTTTGTTTCTGACTGTAATAAATTTTTAGAAAGTGATGTTTGTATTTTTAATATTAGAAAATTTGCTAAAGCTGAAGTGACTTCTGAGGTATTTGCACTTACTGCAAATACTGTTTATCTCAGGAAGTGAAATACAGCTGATAATTTTGCTTCGATATGGCTGATGTTAAGGGAGACCATTTCTTAGTGTATTTAGGATTTGTATTGTGATTTTTGACTATCAGGCAGAAAAATGATCTTCCAGATACCAAGGGATTGATTTGTACATCTTGTGTTTCAAGCATTACCACTCACTTGAGAAAGACACTTGTTGAGAATTACTAGTACCAGTCACCTTCTGGAGCTGGGGGAAATGTACTTGTGTCTGCAGTGAGATGATGGAATGCATAAAACTCCTGTTAGTGATGAAAGGCTTGGGAAAACAGAAAGATGGGTGGGAAGTCTTTTACCACAGTGCTCTGAAGTTCTGTGTCTTCTTCCCTTCCCCCAGAACGAGCAAGATGTTGAGCTCGATGGCAAGGCACTGCTGTCAGAGTGGGCTGGAAGGTCGTGTTGTGTTCATGTCTTTGCAGCCCTCAGTAACTACAGGGATGTGACAGGGTTAACTTCCTGACATGTTTGATGTTTAATAAAGTAGATAAAGCAAGAAGAAATCCTTGGATGTCTGACTGTTCCTGGCCAGTGCAGTAGCTGAGCATGCCAGTGTAACTGCTGTGCCTGAAAACCAGGTGGTTTGCCTCAGCACTGGATTTAGGCAATGAAGAGAAATGTAATTGCAAAATTGCAGGGAATTACTCTTCCTGGTTTTTTTTTTTTTTCCTTCCTAGCAGAAGAAATGCTCACACAGCAATTAAAATCCTAGGCTGTATCAAGGTGGTGTGAATGTTTGATTGTGCAGTGCTCTTTAGAAGACCCAGAATGTGGGATATGCAGACCATTTCTTTAGATTTCACTCCTCCCATACACATTTTCTTCCTTTTACAAAGGTGTTACTGAATGGCAGCTCCCTGAACATGACAAGGTTGCTGTTCTGCTTAGTCCTTAAGAGCAGAAGCTTCCAATATATGTGCTTTCCTTCAGTCCCTACAGTTTCTTACAGGAATAAATCAGTTTTTGTGATAATATCCATGCTAGCTGATAGTTCAGCAAAACCACTGTTTTCCCTCAAATTAGCTAACTGTGGACTCCCTAATTTCTGTGCAGTGGTCAGCTGGAGGTAAATATGTTCTGAAACTTCATGTTGCCATTTCTTCTGTGTAAGAAATCGTTTCACTTGCACACCTGAATGGAGCTGTGCCAGCATTTGGGCTCAGGATGTTTTGAGCCAAACATATTAGCAGTGAATATTTTGTTACTTAAAATCAGTGAACCATTGCAAAGAGAGAGTGACATCCAAAAAAAGCAAAATCATGGGAAATTCACCCCCTAAAATCTGTAGCAGACTTTGAGATTCCCTTAGCTGGCCTTATTGTAAGATGCTTCTTAGCATCTTGTGGGAAGTGGTAGAATTTTTTGAAGACTATAAAGGTAAAACAAAAGGGCAGATGTATAGGCTATCTCTTTCTGTCAAATCAGAGAAAGCAGGGAAGCAGTTGGATTGTTTAGGGTTGGGGATGTGAGGCTGAAGAACAGGCAGTCCTACAAAGCCTCCATGGCCTGCAGTGGATCAGTGAAGGTGTAGTGTTTGGGCACTCAGCATTCCACAAAACAATCCCATCTGGATGGGTGGCTGTTTAGTTACTCCTGTGTTTTCCTCTGCATTAATGGATGCGTGTTGCACCAATAAAGACTGGCACAATAGTTTTTAAATTGGTCTTAAGTCTTGTTGACTGTGTATGTGTGGTGAGATGTTTGTGATGTTTCATGGAGGGTTCTGAGACAGCTGTTCAGCTGTTTTAAGATTATGGAAAGCAGTGCAGGATGTGGCAGCCCTTGGCAAACAAGTTTAGCAGATAAAATTATTCTGTTGACACATTTTTTTCATGCTGACAGATATGTGTAGGGGTAATCTGTAACGCTGAACTTGGGAATTTGGGGGTGGAGGTGAAAGTCTGGTGGGGAAGCTGGCCTGTTTGACACAAGAAATCTGTTTGAAAATAAAAGGGAGGGAGGGAGAGTGCTGCCCAGTCTGCCTAATTACCAACAAGCCTTTTAGAACATCCTTCAGTCTTTGACACAGCACTATGGTATCTCTAAGAGAAGAATACAAGTATAATTCAATATAAATTGAATGCCAGTGTGATTTGAGGATGGGAAATGAGTTAGTGGTCACTCTGCATTAGGTAGTTCTGTGTTACTAAACTCTTTGGGTTTGTTGTTGCTTTGTATTGAAAACTCAAACTTCCAGTTACTAAAAGCAGAAGTAATATAGCAGGAATTCTATTAGTGTTTCTATTTTATCTGTTTGTTTTATACTGGAAGAAAGGCGCCCAGCAATTTCCCATCTGTGTGTCAGTGAACTATTCTGTAATCTTCGTGAGTTATTTGGATTTGGATTCAACGTGTATAAAAACTTCCTTTTATTATTATTTAAGAGTGATTGGTGAGGTGTGTGGAGGGAAAAGGGTACATTTTGATTCAGTTCATTGCAGAGGTCACCCCCTTGCCCCAGCCTTGCATTCCTCGAGGTGCAAGGCAGGAGTTGGCAACCAGCAATGTTTGCACAAAAGGCAGTGAGCACGCAGGCCTTGGCACTCAGCAGGACTGGGAGCTGGAGCCAGGTGTCCCCAGGAGCAAGGTGTCCCTGGGAGCCAGGCTCTCCCGTGTCTTCTGTGGAGCCAGGGTTGGTCGCACTCCCAGCTGGCACGGCATCCCTGAGACATGGCAGATTGCTGGCATTGACAACCATCTAATTAGCTGTGCTGGTTTTCAGTCGTTACAACATCCAATCTGGTCATTTTCAAATTACTGCAGTTCCTACACGCCTTTTTCTCCTTCTTTGATTTCCATGTTTGTGTTGGACTGTGCCTTAGAGTAGCCAGATCTGAAAATGTGTTAAACAAGCACAAATAAGGCTGAAACAAATGGCAACCAAGCACATGTTCTAGTCTAAACAATCCATGTATTTATTTTGGGAATATTTTGATTTTGATTCTCTTCCCTATTCTCATTTGAATATAAATTGTCTTTGTTCTGGTTTTTTTTTTTAATTCAAGTCCTACATGAGATAGTAAAATATTTGCAGGAAAATAATCCAAGTCATGTGAAAAGCAGAGAAAGGAGAACAGTCACAGAAGATGCAAAAGATAAATTTTATGCTTCTCTTCTTGGGACAGTAGCAGCAAAGCATGTAAGCCAGGTATTTGCTGGTGGCTGTAGCATTATCTTTTTGGCTATGAAAAGTGCTCAACTAGTTGGTTTTCTTTTTTCCCATAATCAGTCTGCATAAGCTTACGTGGTGAGTGTCACCTAGCAGCAGTCTTAGAGAAGATGTCAGCCAGCCAGAATGTGTCCTAACTAGCACTTTAGCTATGGAGTGGGCAGAAAACAAAGAAAAATATGAACTTGGAGGGAGGAAAGGCAGATTTGCAACGACATTGGAACAGGAGGTTTGAGAGGTTGGTGTGATACTGTTTTTTTAGTATTATTACTAATTTTTTGCTTTCTTACAAGTTGACCACCTCTGTATGGCTGGAACCCCTTTCAAACTGGAGAACAGACAGTGATATGCAGAGAGCTGTATTTGTGGTGGAGGATGACTGAGGTGGTGATTGATGTAGCTCAGTACAGCTGCTTCTGCTTCCAAACCTCTTGTGTCCCGCTGACCTCAAACAGCTGCACTAGAGTGGCTGGCCTTTAGCAGAGACTTCATTGCAGCTCCTCTCCAGGGTGTCCTCATGGATTTTATTCTACTTTCCAGGACTGTTCTGGAAACTGAATAATTTATGAAAAATTTAGATCCACTGAGCAGTTGCAAATAAAGACACCAGCCTGGCTGGTTGACAAGTGTGATTTGTCTACTGTTGTCACAGACTACAGGAAATGAAGAAGCAGTGACTTTTGATTCCTGATAGACATAGGGTTGTGTCTTATTTCTTCAATTGCTAGCACAAACAGGGAGGCACCCCCAGAAGTGCTAAGATTAATTATCTTTTACTAAAAGTGAGGAAATTGCCCAAGGATTGCAAGCTACCATGACCTTCTGCTCGTGAAGATAAAGTAATGAAAACACAAGTCTTTGATACCAGTATCCAGATTAACCTCCCACCTAGTGTGCAGGATGCTAGCCAGCACTCCTGGGGTCTGCTAAGCTTTTGGAGCATGAAGGATTTCAGTTCTGACAGCACCATCCATTGAGCATACCTGCATTGGTATCACTAAGGTCTAGTGCACCTACTCAAACTGAGCAATCTTGAGTTGGGGTGTGGGAGAGCAGGATGATTCTGAGGCCTGGTGCATTCAGCAGTGTTTTTGTGCAAGTTTGCTGTTGTTTGAGACTTTATGCTGGACTCCCTGATTAAAGTAGCAGACCCAACTAATGGCCAGCAGGAGTGTAGGGATACCTCAGTGATGGGATGTTGGAAAGTTAGAGGAATAGTGCCAGCAGGGAGCTTTTTTCGTGTGGGCAAAGGAGGTGATCTTGTTCCCATACCATCACATGCAGTTGGTGTTGGGTGCTGCAGAGGTGTGGAAGCTGTGTGTTGTATGCTGGGGTCTGGCAGTGCAGATCCCACCCACAGCAGCCAGGCCAAGGTCCTGGTGTGGTCTGGAGTCACCTCTGTGCTGTCCTGGCAGGTGACCCCAAGCAGTGATCATGGTATGTTCAAAACCATCCCAAATGTCCCCATGAGTAACGTGGGCTGAGTAGACAAAAGCCGTGTGTCTGGCAGCTGCCCCACATGAGGGGCAGTGACCAACAGCTCAAACACAGCATTATTTTTGCCTTACATTAGTTTGTTTCCTTAACAATTCTTCCCAGACCCTGTGTGTGCTACTTCCTGCCTCCATTCCCAAGCAAAGTGGGGCAGGTTAGTTGGAACCACCAATGGCTTGCAGGAGTGGAAGAGAACTCCCAAACTTGCAGTGACTGCTTGAAGGGGTGTTCTGAGGGCAGAAAATTGCAGATCATGAGCTGTACTTCAGGGTCAGTTTCTTTTTCTCATTTCCTCTGGTCCTGGGCTTTTTTTGCACTTAGTGAAGTATAGAAAAGGATTGGTTTTCTGCTTTTTGCAAGCCTTAATAGCCTCCCATATGTCTTTAGGAGATTGACAGGCTTAAATGTGATGTGGGAAATACCTATATACAAATGACAGTCAAATGCCTGTGAATTTCTTACACACTTAGTAGAGAGAGGCTGGTGAAATGTGAAGAAAAAACTGTGAGATGAGTGCAAGAGGCACAAAACAGTGCCCATGTTAGCCAGGTCAGTGAGTTCTGGCTGCCAAGGAAAGATGAAGCGCTCTGGGTGTTTTAACAAAAACAGCAGAAGCAGCGGAAGACATTTGAGGCTCTTAACACTTGTAATACAGGAAATTTAATGTAATGTTTGTGACACTGAAAGAACACATTTCAGTGCTGAGTGTACATTTGTGTTGGAGATGGCCCAAAGATGTAAAACTGCTTCTGCAGCACACCTTTGGACTTGTGTTGTAGTTTCTCCTTGAAGACAGAGGGAGAAATGAAAAGGACAGACTGAATGAATTGGACATGGGTCTAGGTTCCAGACCTTTCAATACCTCTCTTGATAGGTTTATGCTTGAATAAAATTGGATACTCTTGGTTTTCTTACAAACTACAACTCTGGGAGCAGGAAGGGATTCCTTCCTCTTTCCTCTGCTGATCACAGCCACAAGCTTTGGCAATAAAGACCAGATAATGGTACAGAGTTTTCCAAGAAAAAAAAAAAAAAAAAAAAAAAAAAAAAAAAAGAGTTTTGAGTGAACATATTT
>VWYO01013232.1:148424-160540 GCA_013400275.1 Rhadina sibilatrix | reverse complement strand
TTTTTTTCCAAAAAGGCTGTGTTTTGTGGTCTCAGCTGAAGACTTAATTACAACCTTTTCCTCACTCAAACACTGCCACCAAAGAGAGCTGCAAAAAGCATGCAGTAATATTTGAAAAGAGAAGGTAGGAAGGTCTTCAGAGACAGAAAATGTCTGTAAGTAGGAGATATGAGTTTAACACCCTCCTCTATATGAGGGCATGGAGCCCTGTATTTTGCTGAGTTTTGACAGGAGTCATAGAGCAAGGTGTCCTGTGCTGTAGCAAGTGTCTTTTAAAATGACTGATATTGTCAACCTTATATGATATTCACCATTCAGCCATTTCCTTAAGATAAATTCTTCACGGTGTAGTTTACTTTGATGCTACTTCCTATGGAAAAAAAAAGAGTTGGAGAGAGAATAGCACAACTCCTCTGCTTAAAACATCTGCTCTTCTATATATGTAGTTTTTAGACTTATAGTTATAGTATTTGAAACCTACTACCTCAGGAAAGTGAAAGGTCACAAGCTTAAACTATTCTTTATATATAGACACAAGTCAAACAGGGACAATTTGAATAATTTCCAATGTTTAATTTTATAACTTAAAAAAATCAATCTTATCCACTAAATCTTTTCCAGTTTTGGCACTAGAATGTACCATTAGAATGAATCTGAATTTCAAATTAAGTGTTATCAGATATGTACCTGCACTTCTTCCATGACAACAATTCAGACTTAACTAAACGTCTACAAGATAAAATGGACATAGTACAGTGGATACATAGACAAAAAACCAAAACAAACAAAACAAACAAACAAAAACCTGAGGAAAAAGCAGCCTTTATAAAAAGAGATGTATCTGATCATTTTTTGTCTTTGCCTCTCTTATTTTGTTAGACTGATGAAACCATTGACCACTACTTGTTGCCATGTCCCTGGCTAATCCAACAAAGAGGGTGAAGTGAAACATGCAACCAGTCAAAAGACATTTTCATACAAGCAGAACTACACTTAATGGCTTCCTGCATTTTCACAAAACAAACTTCTAACAAGTGCAATTTGCATCACTGACAAAGACAAAAGGTCATCATTAGAGTCTACAAATTTTATATTTGTTTTTTTCACGTAAAAGTAAGGATTTTTTTCAGTAGAATCATATTCTTCATCACATGCTAAAAAGCCTTTCCAGATAACTAGATACTAGGGGCCATTACAAATTGACCGGCACACGAAAAAGCCCAAGAGTCCCTTGAGAGAACTACAATTAATGAGGTATAAAACCCCAACATTTCCCAAGACTCTTATTTATTCATGTGTACTGCATGTCACAGGTTACATTTGCTCTAAATGGTTTAAATATTAGCTGAGTTACTTAAAAAGTCCTTACAGACCTGGACCTGCCCCATAGAAAATCACTCTAAGGAATATCTGAAAACACCATCGCTCAACACCAACAAGCCCTGGTATTTTGTTTGCTAAATAAAAGTATTGTGAACTTTGTAAAAAGTCATGTCTACCTCTCAGTTATTTGTTAATGAGCTATTCTAACAGCTGTTACATAAATCTCTTCCTTTAATTTGATTTTGTTTTTCCTAAGATCCTTTGGTTAATCTGTAGCTGCAAAAATGTACATTATTTATATAAGGCAAACAAGCAGACAGCCCCTCCTCCAAAAAAAAAACCAAAAAAAACCCCAAACAAACCTCCAAACCAGATTCCAAAACAAAAAGAATATATGTAGACACAAAGCAGCAAAACTAGGTGCAAGGCAATACACAGATGATAAGTTGTACCTGGTTTGTATTCTATCTCACGGTTTTTTGAAGTAATGTTCCAAGTCCAAGAGTATTTTCTGCCTTGCCCCAAGGGGAAAAAAAAAAATCATCCTCTTAGCAACACCTGTGCAGCTATGAAAGGATGCCTCCTAATACTTAGGAACAACCTACATGTCTATAGACATGAACGCATTACTTTTAAGGGAGTCACTGTGTTAGTATGCTTAGTTTGTTCTCTCTGGGAAGGACAACATATTTTGAACCTCACATGTGTTTTGAGGTACTTTTTTAGTTGGTGGTATCTGGGGTAGTAGTACATAAAGCATAATTAATGATTCACACAGCTCTGATATCTCTGAGAATAATTTTGAAATATACTATTAACTCCTCAATGTGTTATTTTAACTCATATTACAGCACAAGGGTCGCAACATCTGTGTGTGCTGAGGATATATTTCCTATTTTGTGGAGGAAACAGGGTATGCATTATTCTCTGAATTGTCATCCATGCTAAAAGGTTTAGGATTCTAAGATCCGAATTTACCATCATTAACATTTGATTCCAAAAGCATGTTAAAAAAAAAAAAAAAAAAAAAAAAAAAAAAAAAAAAAAAAAAAAAAAAAAANNAAAAAAAAAGGCAAAATATCTAGTCAAGAGGTAGAACTTCTTTGTAAACTGATATTTTGCTTCATTGTAAATATATACACAAAATCTTTTAAATTATGTATCCTGCTATTGCATAGAATATACAGAACTGCAGAAAGACTAATTATGCAATAAACCCCCAAAGAGATACAAAGGTAAAATTCACACAATGCAGTAATATGAATGAATTCTCCTTGTAATGACTTATCCAAATCACAAGGAGTAATGTATATATATTACACTACCACTGTACCTTTCTCTAGTTGTGTCCATTTCTACTGTATATTCAAAAAATCATATTTTCCTTTTTTTTTTTTTCTTTTGTATACACAGACTATTCTCAGCAACCCTTAGACTTGGTCATGAAAGTGAAACAGATGATAAATTCTGCTCCTGAACCCAGGATCAAGTGGTTTTTAAGCTGGCTTTTAAAAGGGCAGAACTAGAGAAGTTGCCCATTGTGCTGACACAGTCAGACTGGAGGTTCCAGAAGTCTGAAGTTACCAAGACTAAGGTCTCCGAAACCTCTGATCAGCCCTACAGTGTGTTACCAGCAGAATTTTGACTTCATAATGAGTTCTATTGTTTAAGCATTTGTTTCACTCAGAATCAAAATGAAATATCGCACATACTTGATATTTTTTTAATTGCTCATATAAACCAGAATCATAGAAAATGAGGCGTTATCACCATGCTGATAGGCAAACATCAATTAATTCAACATTTGTGGCATATGTATGTCTCTTGTTCTTAGATGTCTCCATTAGCAGGGCACTGCAACATCTCTGAGCAATCTATTCCAGTTCATTATTTGTTTTGGTAATAGTAAAATAATTTTTATTTCCACATTGAGCTATAAATATAATTTGGAAGCAGGAAATGGATGTTACTCCTTGAGAAAGGTTGAAACACTTGACCTTTTTCCTAAAGAAACCATGAAAAACGCAAATTTGATGGAATGAGGTTTTCTAAACAAAAATGTAAATCTGGAATTTTAAAGTTAATTTTGAATTCTCCTCTGTAAAGGTGTCCTACTAAGGATTGTAGGAGTGTATTTGTTAATTCCAGTTGACAAATACAGACTCACTTGTTGTCATATAAGAATTTGTATTTATGCTTTAGGAGATGTAAAAAGACCACCTCTTAATAATAGAAATCTTTAATAATTTTCATCCGATCTATTCTAGAATGGAGAATTATTTTTCTCCCCTGAAAGTTTGATGTCTTTCTATTGATTGTATCTGAGAAGCTAGTTCTGATCCCTGTGCTCTAAGTGTTTAAATTTTGCAGAGGCAAACTCTACTCAAGTCACCACTATTATTGCTGGACATTTGTTCATGGAGTACCAACTCTACTATTTTTCAGGAGCAACATCAGTGTCTCAGATGAACTCACTGACTGAACTAGTATTGCTGCACTCACACCTGGGTATTTTGCCACCAACCTCAATGTGCCTCTTGCTGTGTGAAGTCCTTTCGAGCAGTAACTCCCCTGCCAGCTTGAGAAGTGTTACAGAATAAAGAGTTCTCCGTGTCACAGCAGGTGAGGCAACTAACAGAGACTTCAGTCCTTAGTTTCTAGTTCTTACTGAATTTTAAAGGAGTTCTTTTTTCAAACCTTTCTTTATAAAGTTATGAAAAGTTTCATACGTATAAGTACATAGCCATGAACAAAAAATAGATGGTGTATGGAAAATCAATTATTACATATTTGTTTCCTCTATGTTTTAAAGTCCATAAGGTCCTAGTCCGGTCTCCAATTAAACAAACAAAAAATGGTTGCATGGCTTTTGAATGAACTGTGTTCTTAAAAGTATATGCTTTTTTTCACATGAGACCTTTCTGAGAACTCTGGACTCCCATAATTCTCTTTCTATGTGTGATTAAACAGGATTTTGTATGAATTTGGTTGTATTTTCCAGACAAGTTCTGCACTGCAAAATGACTTTTCTTCCCTGTTTATTCTTCATTTAAGTGATCTCAAGAGGGTTTTCTTGGCATTTCCCAGCTGTGTCAGGTAAAATTTGCTTAAGGATTCTGCTCCTCTAGTTTAAACTGGCAGAATGGGACTGATAATTCTGAATTATTCAGTGCTTCTGCTACTGCTGAGTGATGATAGGTGTTGCGCATCTACTAGCATCAAACCTTTTGGTCTCGCGCTGTATTTTTCATACATCCAGGACAGCAGTGGCAGACATCTGTACAAAATGGCTCTAACACTCTACAGATTATCAGGACCCCACTGATTTCACTAGAACTTCCAAGTACTTTTAGGTAGCTTCTCCTTTCTTGCCCACTGAGGTACTTTATTTTTTTCCAGGGTTCTGCGGTATGGAATTTTTTTTTCTCAGTCCTGTTAACATAGTGCATCCTGTTTTGTCAAACAAACCTGGTTAAAGAACTTGCCCAGAAGAATTTTAGTTGGAAAGCTTCTAATCTACTGAGAATAAAAATATTATTTCTCAGAAAACACCAGAACTTGGCATCATACAATCGCTGTTCTTTTGCAATTAAAAACAAGTAGAGCTTGGGAGGAGGAGAGAATTTTGATTTTTGGAAAGACTCTTTGTTTTGAAAGACAGAGCAGAAAATTAAAACTGGGAAAAATTTATAGCAAAGAGAAAAAAATGAAATTACTAAACAAAATGAGGGGTAAACATTTTTAATTATTTTGATTGTGAACACTATAGAACAAACATAATTCTCCTCAACTTGCAGTTTCCTTGGTATGAAATATGATGTAATCTTCCAGCAGCTATAGTTGAATGAAAAGGAACAGATAAATCATCAAAAGATAAATGACAAATAGTATGTAAATGAATATTTGAAATGTTTTTTCAACTTAGCAGATTCAATTATACCCCAAGTATTGCATTCTAGAAATGATACTAGAAATATTACACATAACTGAACCAAAGCCTAAAAGATTTTTAAAGTATTATTAAAATATTTCATTTGTATATCTCTTTTGGGAAGGAATGCACACAAAGAGTGCAATTAGTCTAAAATTTTGCATTCTTTTCTCTCACTGGTACACATTTTTCTCCACAATTTTGCTTATTCCATTCAGACAATTTAATAATTAATGTAGTGAGCAAAATCATAGAAATTAATGAGAAAGAAAATGTAAGGGACTCACACAGGTCTTTTCTATGTCTATATGCATTTGCTGCAATACAGCTCCTTGTAGTTTACTTATTCCAGTTTACATGGATTCTCTGTTTTATCAGTTCAATAAAATTAATTATCCCTTTCCTTTCTCTTTCTGCATACTTTTTACACACTTTCCTGATTACATTTTGTCAAATTTTCAGGTTGAGATACAA
This sequence comes from Rhadina sibilatrix, assembly GCA_013400275.1. Taxonomy (NCBI): domain Eukaryota; kingdom Metazoa; phylum Chordata; class Aves; order Passeriformes; family Phylloscopidae; genus Rhadina; species Rhadina sibilatrix. The sequence goes on along the minus strand of VWYO01013232.1, from coordinate 154,812 downwards.
AAAGAGAAAAAAAAACAAAACATGAATGGGGTACAAAGGCGAAAAAATCATATTTGAACAGGTGCACAACACAGAGATTTTCCAGGCAGCTGGTTGGACTCAATTGCACTCCAAGTCTCTTAAGCCCTGATGCCTCCTGATTTAATGAGAATATACTACAAATATCACTACATTTTGTCTACCTTGGCATCAGTGTGTCTATTCTTCTGTCTTGGACCTGTATTCTGACTAGGATGAAAATTTCTTTTCACAGTCTTTAATTAAATCTGAGATTCTCTTGAAGTAATCCTCTTCCTCTTTAGCACAAAAATATTCTAAGCAGAGACTCATGCAATGGACAGTTAAGAAACTGTAAGAAAATTTTCTTACAATTGCTCTGGACAAGATTTTTTTTGTAACTGGGAGCATACCTTAACTAAACAAGAGCACATAAATATGTGCATAAAATATCTTAAGGGTGCCAAGAGGATGGGATCAGACTCTCCTTAGTGGCGCCTGGCAAAATAAGAGGAAGAGGAAGAAACTGAAACACTGAAAGTTCCATCTGAATATGTAGAAAGTTGTATTTATTTTTAGGATGACACAGCACTGGAACAGACTGCCCAAAAAGGTTGCCAAATCTCCTTCTCTGGAGATACTCAAAACCCACCTGGATACAATCATGTGCAGTTTGCTCAAGGTGGACCTGTTTACTATGGGGTCTGACTGGAGTATCTCCACAGGTTTCTTCCAACTCCAAACACTCTGGGATTTTGTATGATCTGATAATGGTACTGAAGAATTTGCAACAAGTGGAAATTTTTGAAAAGACATTTATTCTTTTGATGAGGGACAATATAGAGGAGATAATTTATTGGGAATTTATGTGTATAGCTCTACAGCTCATTACCATGTTATCTGGGGGACTCAGATTAATGATTTTCCATATAGAGATAGGAAACAAAGAGATCAGGTAGGCTAACATACCTGAGCTCACATATATGTTATGCTGAACCACAAAACAACTAATTCCTCAGAGACTGCTTTTTAGTCTTGTTTATGTACTACTGAATGATTTAATTATCCACTAATCTCAATTACTTTGTGTCCTTTACAACTCTCAAAGTATGTAATTGAAAAATAATACCTGAATTATAGTGGGATTGTGGGAAAGAGAAAAAGCAGAAAGCTTTCACAGTAGTGCAGATATAGGCCTAAAGTCAAAAGATTACAAGAATAAGGACACAGAACCATAAGACTTTGTTTTTGTGCTGGGTAGAGTTAGGCCTTAGCAAGTAGAAAAATATGTTAAGCGAGATAATAGAAAAGTTTAATAATGAGGCTCTGTGCCTTGTTTATAGAGGGGTATAAAAAATTCCTGAGTAATAAGAAATATGAAACAAGCACTTATTGTTAGATATAAGGTATATGTGTAGTTTAAATGATTGGTTTATGCAAATGCCTGTAAGCTCTTAGCAGTTTGCTATTGGTCAGAAAACTTTTAAAAGGTCTTGTAACACAGAGAATTCTGGCTGCTGTTGGCAAGACATGAGCTGTTGTCATCTTTCAATTGTCTCACCCTGTACTGAGGCTGATGTTGCAAAAAAGCTCAAGGAATATCTCCTGACAGTCCTGTCCTATTATTTAGAAATATTTAGATCCAGCAGGGTGAAATATCAAATCCATCCATTTATATAGAAAATGATACATACAATTTCTATAGATCCTTTTACCTCAGATAATACTCCTGAGGTGGATAGTTATGTGCTACTATTTTTGTAGCTTGATTCTTCTGCAAGAAGAATCTACAACTCTGTAGGTTGAGTGGTTCTTAACATTTTGACAACATATCAACACTATTTCCCCCAGACATCAGATGTCTACACTTAGCTTCTCTTACACCACTTACAGAAAGAAGGCTGTAGGTGTTCACTCACTTCTGTTAAAATCTATAAGCCAAAACGCTTTCCTAAATAAAATTATTTTCAATACACCCCATTAAAACTTTTATTTTTGGAATAAAGAAAACATTTGCCCAAAGCTTCTCTACACTATGTCCAAAATGTCTTCCATTACATTGCGATTCAAATCATTACATAGTTTGCTGCATACTTCAATTTTATTGCAGTTCAGTAACTTTTCGATTCAGTATTTAATGAAAAAGCAATTTTGTAACAGATATGATGTTCCAGGTGTATTCTGGTTGAAGTTTTATGTTTTACAGAATTAGATACCAGTTTGATGAATTTGTATACGTACATCATACTAGATCATTCTATCTTTGTTCATGTTAACACATGGTTCTCTATCCCGCACAAGATGATAATAATTATTATTGAAATTCTAAGTTGAAAGGAAGTCTTTACAGAAAATTGCAAAATTGGAAACTAACCATTTCCAGCAACTTTTAGAAAGAAACCCCAAAACAACAGCCTCTGCAAAATCTTGTTATTCCTGAAGAATCAATGGACTTCATGTGTCTTAGTTGTGAGACTGAGAGTATAGCAGATATGTAAAGATCATTCAGGTGAAAACTCAGCTGCTAAAGCTAAAGCATATTAAAAAACATACTTTGTTATCTGGACTGCTAAATGAATAGACTGTCACCAAAAAAAAAAAAAAAAAAAAAAAGTGCTTATTTTCATATTTCAATCANAAAAAAGTGCTTATTCTCATATTTCAATCAGCAACAAATTGATAGGAGAAAAAACAAAAACAAAAACCACAACAAAAAACCAAACAAACAAACTAACAACAACAAAACATAATGGAGCAGTATGAAGCAAGAAATATATAACTGAACCAAACAAAACACTGGTAGTAATTGGGGAACATAGGTAAGGAAGCATAGAATTTGGGGGTTTTAAGGCCATAAAGTTTTGTAGAATAATACTGCAGAAGACATATATTTTTGCTTTCATGGAATAAACCTGGTTTCTAACTGAAAGAACACAGAGAAGACACACTTCAAAGCCAAATTCTTAAACAGCACAATTTGTAAAATATGATGCTCTTGTAAAAATTGACTTTCCCAAAACCTGAAAAAATTAAGCTTTTGCTTGAGTGCTATTATATGTTGACCAGAATAATAATTCAGCCTAGTCTCAGAGGCAAATCTACACACTATCTTGACATAAGAACTCTTTTTTTGTTGTCCTCTTTTGCTTCCCAAAATCAACCTGCCTTCATTCAGTCATGGCACTACTTATTTTAATGCTTCTCTATCCATATAATGAAAAGCACACGACAAAACATACAAGTTCAGAAAAAAAGCACGTTTGAATGAGTACTGATGTGTGGTTAAAATGACTGGTGAATACTATCTCAGGAAACAAGAATTAACAGAAGTTGCAGAGAGAAATAAAACTTGCAGAAGAAGCAAGTTTATGTAGGTGTCATTTCAATAGAAAATCATGTTTGCTTTGGAATACCATTTAAAAATCCAAGGAATGAAATTGAAAAATTTGAGTCTGTCATAACTGATCACTTATCTTGAGCCCTGCATTTACTTCCACTCATATCAGCAGTAGAACACTTTATTTGGAACTTTTTATATAGTCTTATTATAAATATATAATTTGCTTGCATTTGTATAACTCATAACACAATTATGGAATGTTAGCTAAAGCATAGAAAGTTCCTATTTTAATGTCAACATGTTAATTTTATTTAATAAAAAAGAATAAGCCTACACAGAATTATGTGTAATTAACACAGAATTGTTTAGCTTAATAGAACTGCAGAAGCATTCAATTAGCATATTCAGATTCTTAAAAAGCTTCCCATACATACCCTTGGGTATTTTTTCTTTGATAGGTCTTTCTAAGATTATGGATATTCATATAAGAATGAGATGTTTGCATAAGTATCAAAAGTATTAGTTCCCCACACAGCATTAAAAAGGCTATTGGTTTTACTTTATTACAGTTGCTAGTTGAATATTATATTGCATGGACATCCTTTAGTTTTCTGGGGTTTGTTTTGCTTTGTTTAGGTTTTGTTTTGTTGTTTGTTTTCTTTTTTTTTTTACTTATTTTTAGGAATCTGTTTAAAAATAAGTCTGAAATTATGTCTATTGTTCTCATGCCAGGAATTCTTCATAATGAATATACATTTAATTACAGAAACCAAAATATCTTTTCCTCAGCAGGGTTCAAAATACTACAGTACAGAATTGCAGGTTAAGAACACTTGCTTGTATTATGTCTTTATTCATATCTAAACAATGTAAAATTTTTAGTGTAAAAGAAAAGATAGAAATAAAAGCGATTTCATGACTTAAGGGGAAAAAGTCAAGAGTAAGCTTTAAAAATGAACTCTTCTGTTTGGAGATATAAACATTTGTCTCAAAAATAATAAGAACAGCAAGTTTGAAAACTTCCTGAGGAATGATTATCTTATTTCTGCAAACACTTCATTGCATAATTTTAACACTCCAAGTGACTCATGACTACCCTGGAAGAGGGTGTGAAGGGATTTAAGTATGCATAAGTATAATTCATGAAGCAATTGCATAGAGAAAGAGATTTCAGGTCTTATTAGACACCATACACAGATCTTAGTTATTTTTCTTATGTTTGATACCACTGCCAACATTTCATCTGCAAATATTCCTCAAAGCCTCCAAAAACTGAAATAAAAAATAACAGGTGTATCAGCATATCTTTGGATAAATTTGTTATGCAGCCAGAGTGTTATCTCACTCTTCATGATTGTAATGTCACTCACTCATCCAGTTTCTTTCACGATTCAAAGAATTCATAGCAATAAACATCATTACAAGGTATGGTATTTACATTTAAAACCAATTAAATGGCTTCCTGACATTGCTGTCATGGTCTAACCCCAAACATCAACTAAGAACTACTGAGCCACTGACTGACTCTTCCCTGGTGAGATGGGGCAGAGAATAACAAGAGTAAAACCAAGAAAGCTTGTGGGTGTAGAGGAAGATAGTTTAATGAGCAAAGCAAAGCAAGAATTCATTCACCACTTCCCATGGGCAGGCAAGTGTTTTATCATCTCCAGGAAAGCAAGGCTCCATCATGTTGACTTGGGAAGACAAACATCCTTTCCTTCTTTTTCCCCCATCTCTATATGCTGAACATGATGCCATATGGTCTAAATTATTCCTTTGGTCAGTTTGGATCAGCTGTTCTGGTTGAATCCCCTACCAACTTCCTCAGACTCCTCACTGGTGGGATGGAGTGAGGAGAAAAGGCTTTAACTTCGTATAAGCACTTCTCAGCAGTAACAGAAATATCCCTCTTTTCAGCACAAGTCTATAATACAGCCCTACAGTGGCAGCTGAGAAGAAAATTAACTGTACCCCAGCCAAAATCAGCACTTCTGCATCTATCTGTAGTTGCGTTTTTTACAGTATCTCAACTCTCCTTATTTTCTTTCTTTTCTGATGTATTGTATGTAACTACAGGATCAAAACACAAGTTTCTAAAACTCAATGTCATTTATGCATTTCAGAAACATGAGAAAAAATGAGTAAGTTTTGTTTTATTAACATCACTTTCTCTCCCAAGAGACAGAGTCTGATTCAGAATTACAAAGTTACTTGGGGGAAAAAAGAACATTTTGTAATTACACAAATGCTTGGTTTGATCTCTGAAACTGAGATTATCTTCAAGTCTCTAGAATTAGTCAAAACAAATGATAATTTCACAAAGGAGTCAAAATGAAAGAGTAAACTCCAAGCTTTCTCACCATAGCTAGAATTCACAGGAAATGAAGACCTGTAAAACAGAAAGGTAACTTAAAAATGAGAGTCAATTGCCAAATAATAATTTCACAAGAATGCCAATAAATAAATTTCTATCAAATAACTAAAATATTTATCATTCTAACTTCTGATTCAGGTGAAAAAAGAATCCAAATACTTTCTGCATAGAAGATGTCATTAGCAAGACCAGAGCTTGATAGTATCAGGTTAGACAAAGAAAAAGTCCACACAGTGTAGCTCCCACAGCCATAACAACAGCTGTGTACAGAACTCCCAAAGATTTCTAAACTAATTTGAAATTCTCTTCATAAGGACACTGAAACTTCTATGTTCTCAAAGAAACATTTAGATCAGTTCTTGAAAATATCAACATATTTGAAAAAGCCAAGTGTAGGAAAAGTCAAAGTATGCTAAGAACAGACCAGTTAAAAAGGAACAGTTTGACAGATATGAAGTTGATGACAAAACATCAGCAGCTCCCTCAAATGACAAAAAATCAACTAAAATGCACTAACTTTTTTTATTATATTGTCACATATCATAACTATGAATAAATTTGAATAAAGACAAAAGTTTAGATAAAGGGGGCCACACACAAAAAAGGAAAGAAAATAAATAAATGATAACCAAAATTAGTTCTGAAAAAATATCAGAAAAAAAAAAAAAAAAAACAAC
>VWYO01013232.1:106837-126176 GCA_013400275.1 Rhadina sibilatrix | reverse complement strand
AAAAAAAAAAACAAAACCAAAAAACTAAAAAAAACCAAACCCAAAAACCAAGATGCAGACATGCTAGATTTACACATTGGGAGGACTAATTTGGAGGATATGTGAATCCATATAATTGTCACATGCAATTATGCAAAAGCACACTAGAATTAGTGTATCACATTAGTCCTGAAGATTCCCCTTTTTTAACACAATTATTTATCTACCTAACATGGCCCAGAAAAAGAAAATAAATATATCAAAAAATTATAAACCAAATATTATTATGATCAAGATTTTACATGGAGTTATATGAAAAGATAAATTAAAAAATGGACAAATATATTTACATACTAATAGATTAACTTTTTGTTGTAGTGTAATTTAAAATGTTCTATCCATGGAAAAATATTTTGGAATTTAGCCCACTGATAAAGCTTAAAAAACAGTACAAACTAATCCTTTCTCTAAAGAGAAAAAGACAAGTTTTCCTTAATTTCAGAAACTCCGTACTAGTACAATATCTGCTAAGTAGTCTAGAATGTTCAGCAGCACACAGTAGAATTACCAGCTATCCAAAGTCTTTTTGGTTGAAGTTACAAGTTGGCACTTGACACTCATTTCACAGCACAATATATTCTGTGTTACTTTACAACTCATGCAGTGATTGCAGAACTAAATCAGAGTCAGACAACATCACACCTGTGCATTTACCTTACACAGATAAAGGACTTCAGAAGATACAAGGCAATGAAATGTCAGACACGTTGGGCCCAGTGTATATGTTGTTCTAGAATACTTTTCCACAGTTCTGGACATATATTTAATCTAGGCCAGACACCATGGAGGAATATCCCAACCATAAAAGGGTTATCCTCAACAGAATCACAGCTACATCTTTACCCCTTTTCTTTCCAATCTTACCTCCACATGAGCAGAGGTATGGCTTTTCTTCTTCATTTCACTGCAGATACATCAAGATGACAAATAAGAATTTATCTGATTTTTACCTTGGTTACGGCTACCACCAGAAGATCTCAAGAACCTGAAGGATCTGAAAAATTTCTGGGTAATAAAAAAAGTACAATTTATATGCAAGACTGCCAGTTTCAACAGCAGCAGGGAATCAGCATGGAGCTGGAAGTTATTGTGATTTGCTGGTTTATATCAGCTATATAGTAAAAAAATAGAGGAAATAAATTTGAATTGCATGGAAGATAGCAATATAAAAAGCTTGTTGCAAGTCACTTCTGTTACAGGACATTGACCTTTAAAAAAGCTGTAATTTCAAATTACTCAGTATTCTTACTGTACAGCTGTGGGCCATTATGTTCACTGCAGATAATATGAAGTACTAATGGTCAACAATGTGTACTGAGCATAGCAGAACATATTTGTGTAATATGGAAGAATGCAATTCAATAGTCTTCCTTGATAAGATTCATAAATAAGATTAGAACAATTTGAATATGATACAATGGATTATTTCAAGAATCCATGCAGATGCAGTAGCTTCAACAGTATGCATTTTATGCATATTATTGCAAATAACGGTTAAAAAATGCATTTTATTAGAATGGACAGAAGAGTTAAAACTGAATAATATACAGCAAAGCATGAAGTAAGTACAAAATAATCATCTAAGATTTTGCTCAGCACCAAGGAGAACAAGGAGGATGGGAAGTTGGTGTCAGAAACAGCAGCATCATGAACTACATTTCTTGATTATGATATATGATGTGATATGATGTTTTGCAGTATGACATAGTGTAATATATAGCATAAAATAATAAAACAGTTTAATAAACAATAAAGACAGGTGCAATTCAAAAGGCAAACAACCTGAGGATAAGGCAAAAGCAATTATTTATAAAATACTTTCAGCTACATTAAAGTGTAGAAAACAAGTCAATTAACTAAATCATATGCATAAATGTGATGATTTTCTCTTAAAAGATGAAGACATCTCCAATTATTTCTGTGAGATTTGACATTTAGTCCTGTAGGCCAGATGGACATACATTCTATACTCAATAAAGTTTTGAATTTTGTTTATATTTTTGATCATCTTAACTAAATAAATTATACCAGAACATAAAATACCATTTTTTCACTTTGTGAGCTGACAAAGTTAGAATAAAAAATGATGTGTCCAGACAGTACTTATAAATATGATCTATAAACACTAATGATTTCTGTTTGAGTTTGTTTGTGTTTCTTTAATCTCACTAAAATGTAAACAAAATCTTTGACATCCAATGACTAATTATGTTTGCAGGCTGGAAAACTGAACACTTTTTCAGATTCACTGTAACACATTCAATTCCCCAAAGTTAATTTAAAAAAGCCCAAACCAAAACTAAATTTCGAGAATTAAGTTTCTACTATTTCTGACTTTAGAGAACATAATAAATACTTTCAGCAAAAGTTCATAACATGTTAACGGATAAATTAGAAACTTATAAGTGAGATAAAGTGTCTGCTGAGTTGATAGAATCATTTGTAAATTCACCTATTTAACCCATGATCATCTTTATCTAATAGAGAAGTTCAGTCCAAATTCAATCTCTAGAGCCTGACAGGCACCAATTATACTTTCTTTTGAACATCTCTTACTTTATTAAGTGAAAGTTAACAAATCCAATACATTCAAAATTTGAACTTTTTTTTTTTTTGTCTTAACTGTAAGGGAAAAATACTAGATTTGAGGTAATTGGGGCTTACATTTTGTGAGAAGGTAAAAAGGTGAAAATAATAAATGTTTTCATCAAATTTACATATATGAAGGCAGTTTCAGTTTTCAACAACTGAACAATAAATAATTGTATCTTTAGTAATAAGCATGCAAAAAATCCCCCTTCTAGAAAATGCTAATTAAAATACAAATTGGGCTTTCTTATGCCTAACAAATTGCCCACATTAACATTTTGTTTTTCTGAAAAAGGTTTTTTTTAATAGGACAGCTTTGTAGCTCCTCTTTTGTAATGATTACCTCTTCACACAGCTGTGAAACAGTAGTGTTGAAAGAGGCCCTAAGGTTCAATTAGTTCATCCCTTGTACTGGGGAATGTTTCATCACTATAGCTGTCATTCTGGGCAGGTGACTATTTCATTCACTCTTTAAAAATCTTTGCAAGGGAGGATGAAACCCCTTTTACAGTCTATTCCAGAGTGATGTTATCTTTTAAGAAGAAGTCTTTCTAAATAGCAGATCTAAATCTTCTTTTTTTGCAGTTTAAAAGCCCTAGTTCTCATCTCATTCTTTGTAGGCATGGAAAACAGGCTATACCTCATGACTCTTTGCAAGACTGAGGTATTAAATTGTTGTTTTTTTCCCCCTGGGACTTATGATTCCAGTTGTCTTCATCTGCCATACTTCCTGCATCTTAGGTAGTTTTCCTTTTTCATGAGCTCCTGTTAAATACAACTTAAGGTGTAACACACCAAAACAGTTCTAATACACTTATATTTGTCTACAGACGTATGTTTAAACATGTTTATGATTTGTGGTTTAAGTACACATAATTTGTATACTCAAGTTACTTCATGGTTCTTATTGGAATTAATGCAGTAAAGTGTTCCCCTTCCCTCTGCCCCTTGGTCTGCCGCTAGCTCAGAATTTGGGGAGGTTTGGGTGAGGGGATCTTCAAGACAGAGAGAAGAAATCCAAAAGAGGCTCCTTACCTCGAGCGTATTCCAAGGTTTATTCCAAGAAGGGATCTCAGAGGCCAAAGAGGAAGCACATGGAGGGATGGGGCTTTTTATCTCTTTTGGGATGGGGGGTGGGGTTACCTGGCTCAAGGCCATAGGTCAGAGTCAAGGGGCAGGTGGTGTCAGACCAAAGGTACAGTCTCAGAGGGGGTTTCAAGGGGGAGACTAAACACTAGGGGGATACAACAATGCAGAGTCTCTAAAGCATCAGAGGAGACCTCCATTTGGATAATCTTCTAAAAGCATGAACACACATGGGGAAATCAAAACATTTAAGTTAGTGAGGTTTTTTTCTTTACTCCCATTTTTTGTCTTCAAGCAAGGTGTGGGCTGCTGGGTGGGCCCATGTGTGGAGCAACCAAGGCTGCCCAATGCTGCACACAGCTGTTCCAATTGGCTCCAGCAGCCCCACCACAAACTGAAAATAGGTCAAAGATGTAATATTTAGATCTATATTTAGAAATAAATCCAATCCATTAAAGCTATTGACAAGTTGTAGTGTGTGAAGACCAACTCTAAACCCTACTTCCTCTTGGAATTTCTATCAGCTGAACACCTCTGTAACCAGGAGTGGTAGCTGTGTTTGTTCTTTTCTATTTTCTATTTCTTTCTTCTCTATCTTTTAACTTCACTTTTTTGGAGTTTTGAGTAACTTATAATTGGATGGGCTTGCACCTTGCTAAATTGAATGCGCTAAGTTAACGCTTTGTGACATGCTTTGATTGAATGTTACTCTAACTTTTGCCAAAGTTCTCTGGTTTTCTGAAGCTGCCAGTAATGATTTTTTGTTTGATGATGTTTTGACCTCTTGAGAATATCCTGTTGTTATTTCTCTTGTGTGTCTAACTCAGAGTAGAGAGAAAAAAAACAAAAAACAAAAACAAAACAACCACAAAATACACCCCCAAAACAACAAACAAACAAACAAAACACCAAAAAACCCAAAAACAAAAACAAAAAACCACTAAAAAAACAAACACAAAACCAAAACCAACCAAACAACACCCCCCCCCCCAAATAACTAAACAAGTTCCTTAAAGAAACTAATTGAGAAAGTTTTTGGGGCCTTACTCACCACTTCTCTAGCTCAAAGATACATTTGTGCTGTCTTGCCAAATGGACTTCATCTCTTCCAAGAAGCTGTTAACCTTCAAAGAGAATCCCATACTCACAGATCCTGACATCAACAGCACTGTACAAACAGTTATTAAAGTGCAGAATTTGTCAATTGCTGTTCAGGGCATTCCACCTTACCAGCAGAATTGAAGAGAACATCACCTGGCCCTTTCCAGGTGTATTTTGAGTACTGCATGTCTCATGTTTGATGCTTTCCAGATCACCCTGGTATGAGTAGCTGGGGTGATCTTAGATAATCCCTTCACAACATCCAGAATATGAGGAAGCAGCAAACATTCCTAGATGACAAATCAGGTACAGCAAGCAGGGGGCTCCAATCATTTTTAATAGTCCCCTAATACTGTTCTTCCCAGCTTCTTTCTAGAGGTCCTGTGTATCTCAGACACAGCCCCCAGAGCCGCTCTATTTAACCACACTCCAAATTTCTCTCCAACTACAATGGCATTTAATCCATTCTGTAATTGCAAGTCATTGGGTGGGACAAGGGCATTCCTCCTGGTACATGAAGTCACTGGCTTCCAGCCTCAATCTTGATGGTAGTTTCCACTTTCCAGCTTTACAGAAGCAGGCTCTTCATGCCCCTCTGTTGAAGGGAAAAGTTCAGGTGTTTGAAAATGCAACGTCTTAGAGTAAATCCAACTGTTGTTTCTCTGTTGCTCTGCTACTCTCTGCTTCTGCACAGTATGATGACCTCCTCTCCACAGCTGTTTCATGGTAGCTTCTCAAGAACTGTATGCCTCCTGCAGACTAGAAGACCACACACACATCCCAGCATCAGCAGCAGGTCTTATGTAGCTCCTAACACCTGAGGCTTGCAGAGCTCACGTTGCTTCTGAAACTCTTGAGTCTAGTCCAACTGGAAAGGAAAATTGCCCATGGACTGTTCTGTGAAGTATAATATCACCACATCTCAGGGTGTGAGTGCTGGACACAGAAAATTTATACGTTCTCCTGCTCTCCTCCTCATACTCTTCTGCATAAACTGGTATATTTCAGAAGCTGTGCTCTAGACCCGGCTCTTACATTTCTCCATAAACATGGATTAAAAGGGTGAGGTTTCTCTATAAGCATACGTTAGAAGGGTGCTTGAACCTTCTGCAGATTCTTAAAGGCTTCGGACATGCCATGATCATGCTGTGAGAATCTCTTACAAGCTGCTTGAACTACCTTTATCTTTAGTTTTACTTAGACACATAACATTGTCAAGTCCTCAAGTGTCACATCTACATGTCTTTTAAGTATGTCTGGAGATGCTGACTTAGCCACTTCCATGGACAGCCTGGTCCAAAACTTGAAAATCCTTCCTTGTGAAGAAATATTTCCTAATACCTAATCTAAACCTCCCCTGATGCAACTTGAGGTCATTTTATCCCATCTTCTCTCTTGTTACTTGGGTTAAGAGACCAATATTCACCTTGTTATACCCTACTTTAAGGTTATACCCTCCCCAAACTATACCCTCCCCAAAGCAGTCATCTCCAAGCTACACATCCACATTCCATCATCCTATTGTGAGATGCTCCACCCAGTGGGGGGAGCCAACCATTCCTACCTGGATAAAACTGAGACGCAGGAACACGAAGGTATCTAGCTTCACCTGATTCCCAGAGGAAGACTGGACCCCTTTTCACCATCACTGGACCCTTTTCTACAGGATCATCTCTATTCCAACAGCACCACATCTGCCACTCCAGGAGGACTTACTTTTGGACTGCTTCCAACACCCTGACCAACAGGGTGTCAAGGTTTCTAGGATTTTTGTTTGTTTGCTTCTTTGCTTGTTGTTTGTTTTACCATTACATTTGTTAATATTCCTAGTAAAGAACTGTTATTCCCATTCCCAAATCTTTGCCTGAAAGCCCTTAATTGCAAAATTATAATTTGGAGGGGGTGAGGGGTTTACATTCTCCATTCCAAGGGAAACTCCAGCTTTCCCTGGCAGATACCTGTCTTTCCAAACCAAGACATAGCTGTAGAGAGCTTTAAGCTCTCCCCTGAGCCTCCTTTTCTCTAGACTAAACAACCTCCATTCCTTCATCTGCTTCTCAGCAGGAGGACTCAAGAGACCCCTCACATTCTTCCAAGGGTTCCCAGGGCTTCATAGATACCAGGATAAGTACCCAGAAGGTCAAGACAATCTCAAGATGATCAAGAAGATTCCAGAGTCTGCTGGGCAAACTGGCACATCAACTGGGTGTCCTAGCAATCTGCTCTGTATCAAAAGTATGCAGTATTGGAGGATCAAAGCTTGGGACAAAACCCAAGGACTGTGACACCCTGATTGTGTAAAACATCCTGTGCATAATTTCCAGTATCAAGAGTACTGTCTTTCTTCTCTAGTACAGATTAAAATATATATACTCCTTCCAGGTTTGGTAAAGGAACACTCATATTTCTGTTTAATATTAATATAAAAGCATAAAATATATTAGTACCTTGAGGGATATAGCCTGTCCTGTGTTTTTTTTTTTTTTTTTTTTTTTTTTTTTTAAAATAAAAATGTANTTTTTTTTTTTTTTTCATGAGATAGAGACTGCAAATGAAAATGCAAATAATTCTATTTCAAGGTAAAATAATGCCTTTCTGAGAACTTCATTATGAGAAAAATAGGTAATCCTATTGCAGCTCTCAATCTACCAAGAAGTTACCCCTTAGTTTATGCACTTTATCCATCAGCAGGCAAAAGGACCACAGTCCTCCCCAATAATTAAAACATAGAATTCTCAAGAAACTTACACATATCTGTATCTAAGGCTTTCTGTGCACCTTGATACCGACTTACATAACTACCTTTAAAACTCTTTAGTCTCTACATGCCTCAATTTTGCATGTCTGTAGGATGTAAGAATTTCTCACAAGAAAGATGCAATTATGGTAATAGCAAATGTGAGGATATTCAACAGCAATAACTTTTTACATAGAAAGCTGAAATATTTCAGTGTCAAGATGACTGACTTGCCTAAAAATTGTTATGTTACAACTGTTCTCCCTGTTATAAAGGATATGCTGTTAGCAAACCCCAGTTATTGCCTGTGGTTTATTTAATTAAGATACAATAAGATATTCTTAAGGCATTTTGTTTTTTCTTTTCCCAAATCTGACATTGTTAGAGAAAAGAACATAATGCACATTTAAATTAATGCAGTATAAAATAGAGCAATTTAATATTTAATATACTAAATTTAAGAAAGCATCTATTAGCTAAAATTGAATGCAGCCCAATTAGTATTTTAATTTCCTTGTTTTCTACCTATAAAACTCTTTTTATTTTGTTTTGTTTTTTCCAAAAAATAGCAAAACCAGCAAATTGAAAAAAAAAAAACAACGCCCCAAACCTTTGTGTAGGATGAGAGTAAAAGTTGATGATTACTTAATTACTTTCTCTGGTTCCTTTTTTTTTTTTTTTCCCTAAATAATTTGTTTTCTAATGATTCTGAGAAGGAACAAGGCTAAAAGAAATACTACCATTTCACAGTAAATCTTTTTTATATATCTAGAAGCTGTGCTGTGGTTACACAAATGGCAATGTATCAGCAGTATTTCCTCGGAACTCTAAGTGAGAAGGTTCATGCCATCAACCTTGCCATGCAGCACCTAAACAGTAGGTGGGTGGAAAGCTGAGAAATACCAACAGTGATACCTAGGCTTCAGGGCTAGAGGAAAAAACGTAAGTTACAGAATACTTGTAAAATTTTTTCAAAACCAGGTCTCCATTTAGATGTCCATTGTATCAGAAAACAGCATTTTTGACTTACCAACTTTCACACACTGTATTTAATAGTAGTACAGATGGAACAGTGTCAAAGACACAAATGCTAAGGTTTGGCTAAATATTCAGAATTGGGATGTCTGTCTAAATTTATGGCACCTTCCCCAGAGTTTTCCTATTCTCTGTCCCTCTCAGATGGATTTCCTTTACTGCTCTCAGCTCCAGCAAACCGAATGCCAATATTAGTTTTTCCTCCCCCTTTCATTTCTGCATCCTATTAGCTATTTTACCTCCTGCAGTGTGGGGCTCAAGGAACAGTACAATTTGTAGCTGTGGAAGATGTGATGTAAGCAGCAGTACAAAGCTACTGAATTTGATAGATATGCCTTTTCTATTTTTGGTTTTGTGTCTCATTTCAGACATTGTAGATGGATGTGAAAAATAAGATATCAAGCAACGATGGGAAACAGTCATTGACAGCCTCCCTCCTGCAGCATCACATTACAATACGAGATGAAAAAGTTGATGAAGAAGTCTGCCAGGAGCTGGCATGGAATTGACATTAGAAACTTACAATGCTCCTACTCATTAGCCAGGTTTTCCCTGTCCTCAAAACTATTGGCAATTGTGTCACATACGTGAAATGAGATTTCAACAGTTTCATAAGAAATTCAATCTGGGTAACCACGTTAGCATGCAGATCTCTTCCCTTTTAGATTGCAAGACAGGCCTAGACACTTTTTGACCTCTTAGAACTTGAACTACTTGCTTCAATAAAAGTGAGGCCAGACCTTCGGAACCCACCATTATAAAACTCTATTAGTAAGATTTAATTAATTAAAATAGACTTGAAATTTTGGCTGTCTTTGAGATTATATTACTTACAGCAAAATGTCACTGTATTAAAATATCTACACCTGTATACTCAGCATCAGAATAGCTGGACTTGAATAATTCAAAAACATAAATAAATTTCTGAAGATGAAAACACACTTCTCACCACAGACAGAGGCAGCATGACTAAGTATATACAGAGTGTCAGACACTGACAAACCTTAAGAAAATACAATGCCACAAAAAGCAAATACCAGCATTTCTAAATGGGGAGTTTAGGTGTGTGACTTTCAAGAGTCCTCCATTGATATTAATGAAGCTATCCCTTTGCAATATAATTAACACCTATACATTTTATTTTTAACTCTTTTATAGAATCTATGCCTACTTCACAAGATGTGGTGTAACATTTCTATACTAGAATACAAAACCTTAGTGTGTGGACAGATTAGATGTTTAAGCTTACTCTGCTCACTCTGATCGATCTATATGTGTATAGCTTTTCTCCAGGTAAAATTATATTTACGGGATAAATGGATACCAGAAATAAATAATAGAAAAATATAAAAATTAATAATATTCCTGAGAGAAACATTTTAGAATTCCAGAAAATGATTTTACAACATGAACAAGTAATAAGTGAGATTAAAGCTCTTCTAGAAATCTCTGTAACATACCTGAAATGTGCAAAGAAAAATTAGATAATCCAGAAAATTTAGAAAATTCATTATCCTTGTTAGAGAAACCATTTTGAATCTACCAACTCAGAGTAATTCCAAGGAAAGGAAGACAGGAGTAGAACTTAATATGTATCAAATTATCTGATGTACCATCTACCACGCAATACAGACAAAATAAGTAGAAAATAGGATTGACACAAAGCACACATCAAAAGGTAAGGCTACAAAGGAAGATTCTCTTACATTTCCTGTAAATAACACATTCAGAGCTCCTCCTTTAGGCAATTTAAATAAAATAAGTTATATCAATAAAAAAGAACATGCCGGTGCCTGCAATATCATTTTAATGCCACCATACTATAAATCAGTTTAAGCTCTCAAGCAAGCCTCTGACATCTCTTTTTTCATTGCAATTAGAAAATAACACACACCTTGATTATGATCTTCACGTGACTGTAAATCAGGAGCCATTGAAATCAATAGATATATATAAACTCTGCACGTGTTGTAAATGGAGTGATGCACTTCTCTTGTAAGAGAGAAGCAACAGTATTCTTTATTAAAGCAGCGACTTAATGAAAAAATCAATGTTAAATTCAACAGTGGTTTAATTAGATTTGATGGCAAGGCACACATGATTATGTACTGTGGAGGGGACAAGGTCAGATAGTGCTCTCAGGGAGACCCTCCTATTGAGTGATGAGGTTCAGAAAGGCCCTCCAGGAGTTCCAAACTCCTCCTTAGAGAGGAGTCTAGATGCTTTCTAATCCTAGTCCTAGATTTAGTCAATGGTTTATGTATAAAGGATTATATGTACATAATTAATCTTTTACACCACTTAGATAAGATTTCAAAGTTTAGCACACTATCAATCACTTAGCAAGGACTTGCTGTGTCAAGGAATCTTTCAACCCTAAGGAGTAACCTGGAGAGCTGTCCCTACTCAAGAGGAGATCCCAGCATGTAGCCCCTACCGTGCAGGAGAGCTCAATGTGCCCTGAGATGTGTGCTACTTATGGAGTAAGAGGATTGATTTAATAGTGATATCTATGTGCCAGCAAGGCATCTGGGTCACTTTTCCAAACAGCCTTGGCTGCCATGTTGTCATCCCTCCCCCAAAGTCTGCTGTAAGATGGATGCAGCCATCACAACCCCTGCTGACAGTTGTGGATTAAGTGAGGGAAGGATGGGGGAAGCATATTGTCTCAGCATGAGTTTGTTCCAGTCTTCATTCATGATAAGGGGTAAAAATCAATTGATCAAATCTTTTTTTTTTGTGCAGGATAGCTAATCTTTTCCTATGGTTTATATTATGCATTTGTTTTGGTTTTTTTTCTCCTCAGTCATATGTTGGGTTATGTAATAAAAAAAAAAATCACAGCATCAAGAAACTGAGACCTGAAATAGATTATTTACCTGAAATAGATTATTTTCTTTGAGGAGTCTATAGCCAAAGCAGAACAAATACTTCCAGGATTCACAACCCAGAGTAAAGGTGAAAGTAGACTATGTGCTCAGGCACTGATTATCTTTTTATCATAAAACAAAGCAGTCTAAATGTTTCCTTAAGATGCATTTGGTGACAAGGACTCCAAATTAGCTCCCATAATTTCCATACACAGCCAGACCTCCAGCAGAGGTCTGGCTGTGTATAGAAATTATGGGAGCTAATGTCCACATCAACATTCCTAAAATTGTGAAGATGTTACCAGAGACAATCTCTCCTTTAACAGGTATGAAGAAGAGTCAGATTAGGTTGAAGTTGTGTGTGTTTTTTTTTTTTTGTTTTTTTTTTTGTGCAGCACGCACCTGAATCCCTTGATCTATATGCATAAAAACATTAAAAAACCCCCTAAACAACAGCATTACCCGAACCTTAGTCACAGCAATAATTAGTGTCAGTCAGGAAGAAGTACTTGCATCATGGAAAAGGAGAAAATCTTCACAGAACTTCCTTTAAAGGCTTCTATTTCTCACTGAATTTTCTCCAATAGAAAGGCAAATCTGAATAAACTTGTGCCAGAATTTAAATTCTTCTCAGCAATACAGAAGATAAACTAACTCTGTTGAGTTACATCAGATATTAAGAAGATTATAGAAGTAGAAAGTACAATTATTAAATTTGTAGTCAGATAATTCAGACATTGCATATAGCTCTGAAACTCACTGCAGAGATGTACTGCAATTGCAAGGCTACCTAAAAGCTGAAAGCTGCCGGAAGACATCTCTTTGTCTAGAAGTTTGGATGACTTCATTGAGCACACATCTACATATATTTGTTTTGATATTTCAGTTGCCATGGGACAGGATATTATGGAAAATAAGAGAACCATTAAACATCAGAATAATGGTGGAGGTAGTCATTTATCTGAATGCATATTGATGACATTCTTATAGATGCTCTCTTCTTTGTCTTTAACATTTTTTTTTTTAACACTTAATACTTATGAGAAGGAATAACTCATTAACAGAAGCCAGAAAACATATGTTAATATCAAATTGTTGATTGAGAGCTTGAGCTGTGGTTTTTTGGACATTTTAACAAATATAAGGAAAAGATAATTCAGTCTCACCTTAAAACCAGGAGAAAAAAAAAAAAAAAGTGCCTTTCATTTGAAAAAACCCAAAAGATACCTTCATGTTTTAAAGTACTTTAATTTTCAAAGATAAGACACACCAGAACTAGTATTATCAGGCAGATGATTATTAAAATTAAATAAATGAGACCTTTTTTGTTATGATTTTTTTAAATCAGCCAGCAGCTGCTTACATCACAAGATGACAAAAATACTCTTGCATCCTTAAAAAATTATCTAAAACTGACACAAATACTCTAAATCCTGAATAAAATCTTCATAATTAGGACTGCATATGCAGTGTTATTGTTTCCAGTGTATCTGACAGTCACCACAATAACAGCTGAAGAAAAGATAAAGCAAAAAGAAAAAAAACAAAAGGAAAAAATGCACCCAGAGGTTATCGGAAACATTTCCAAGGAATGCTCAATATCACGAGAACACAGTATATTTCCAGATGGATTTTCAAGATTAAAGCATCAAGTGCCTTAAGTGAGTACACCTTCAATCCTGGAAGAAATATGTAAATTCATGTACAGGAGGTCATAATACTGCAGGGAAGACCAAGTCCAGATTTTTATAAACAAGGATTTATACTACTTACACACACTTGTAAGAGATTAGTTTCATATATAAATCATCTAAAAAGAGAGAAAAAATAGCTTTGAGAAGTTAGAGAAAAACTATAATTAAACCTAGATTTAAAAATAAAGCAAATTATATAGTACATATGAGAATACAAATCCTCCTGAGGCTGGAATAATCTTCCATTCTTTTTTTTCTAACTTGTCTAAAGAGTTGGCCCCAATGTCTCACACTCTGTTGAACCTGTAGCTGAGGGAGAAGAAACAGTTAAATCATTCACCTGAGTCATGACATAATAAGATAGTAACTGGCACTGGTAAAGAGCAAACCATACAATCAATGTATGGGCTGGAAGTTTGATGGCGTTTTTAAAATGCCAAATCATATTCAAAAAACAAATGAACAAAACAAAACCCACAAGCAGGTTAGTATAAGGTGTTGCTGTTTGTTGATTAATTCATTCCCACTGCACCCCTAGAAATCTGCCAGGCTTACAGTATGCATTCACTATTACACATGGTACCTTCAAACAAGAAAAAAATAATTTGGGTTTTCTTGGCTAAGGGCACTTGTCAATTAGTGAGAGTGGGAACAATTTTAAAGTAGGAGGAATTACAGCTTTCAACATCTACATGGAAAGACAGTTACAATTACTTATAATAAGACAGTGACAGCAAAAATCCCTTTGCTAAGCAACCCTGAACAGCCTGTTTTAAGGAGCAATGACATGCAATATATTGAATTGAAGGACAAGCAGAAATAGAATTCCTCAAAGATAAAATCTTACTGAGATTAGTTTAGTTAGTAAATGAATCATTGTATATAATAGATCAACAAAATATTGTGCACAAATATAAATTCTGGACTACAAACTTTGTTGCTCTCTCCTTGTGGGTGTAACCTTGTGGGTGATGTATGTATTTTATGAGACATTACACACACAGGCAAGAAAAAATTCTTAGAAGAAAAAAAACAAACAAAACAAAAAAAAAAACAAAAACAAAAAAACAAACAAAAAACCCCAACAAAACAAAAAAACCAAAAAAACCCCCAAAACACCAAAGCAACAGTTTTTTAACTGTCTGTGACATGTTTCTGTTCATACTTCTTTGACATTTTGATTGAAGGAAACAGATCTTCAGTATGAAGCTAGTGACTGTAAAACATGCACAAGTGCTGGATGCATCTACCAAGTCAGTGAGGAGTCTAAATGACAGTCAATTCTTTTGCTCGGTGTTAGACATGGACCATAAAGTGGTGTTCAGAACACTTTCACTTCCAGTGGAGTGGCTGAAAGGTTAGAATAGACTTTTGTGTAAAGAGAGATGAAGGGTAAACTAGAAGGCTTCTCACAATTCAATTTACCACTTATGGTTAGACATGCAAATTGATATAAAATGGTCTAAATAGAGCAAAGCAGAGCTCTTGCATTTACTTAGACTGAGTATATATCTTCTGCATCCATTTACTCAAACAACTTTGCCAGTCAGCCTTCACATTTCAAACCCATTCTGGCATGACACAGATGCCTTGAGCTGCTCCACTGGGCAGAGAGAGGGTGTCTGGGAGGAGGTTCGCCAGAGGCCCAGATACCCTGCAGCAGGAGAAGCCACACAAGGAGTGGATTAAGTCAACTTGGGTGTTTTAGCCTGGAGAAGAAGAGACTGAGGGAAGACCTTATCCTGGTCCACAGCTTTCTCAAAAGTGGAAGAGGAGAGATAAGCACTATTTTATTCTCCCTGCTGTTCAGTGACAGGACTCAAGGAAATGGCATGAAGGTGTGTCAGGGAAGGGTTAGCTGGAGATTAGGAAATGGTTCTTCACCCAGAGAGTGACTGGGCACTGGAAAAGTCTCCCTAAGGAAAAAGCACAGCAGCAAGCCTGACAGAGTTCAAGAAGCATAGCAAGCAAGGACATGAAACAATAGTTTGAATTTTTAGGTTTGGCTAGGATAGACCTTAAGACTGCAGAAGAATATGCTTAGCAAGATAAAAGAAGGTTTTAAGCTTAATAATGGAGTATTGTGTATTGTTAATAGAAAACATACAAGCAAGCACTGTTTGAAGCAAGTGTACATATGCTTTTAGTGATTGGCTAGAACAATTGTCTGTAAGTTTTACAATATGCTTTTGGGTAGAAAGTTTTTAAAATGCCCTGTAACAAAGAAATCTTTGGCTGCTGCAGGCAAAATGTGAGCTGCTTCCATTTCTCAATTGTCTCAACCATGTTATGAGACTGATGTTGCAATAAAGTTTGAGGAATGTATCCCTTATTCTACTATGGGAACAGGAGTCCCATCCCATTTGTGCAAACCTCCAACACACTGTGACTCTTGGGGTGGTTCTGTGCAGGGCCAGGAGCTGGACTCAACAATTCTTCTGGATCCCATTCAACTCAGGATAGTCTTCGATTCTTTTGAAATAAACACCTCTGTCAAGATTTTCCAGTTACTTTTGCATATACACTACAGTTTTAATATGAAAATATTATCTATTTCCCAAGTTATAGCCTATGTATAGCTTATTTCACATCCACATGATGGAAACTTTCTACAGAATAGTCAAATACAAGAACACATGGAAAAAGCAAATATTAATCTGTAAAGCATTATGAAAGAAATCCTTGGATTTATCCATATTCAGAAAAGCAGTGTTGTCTATAACTCCTTAAGTATGTGCTATAAACTATGCAAGTTACTGAAAAATATTCTTAAGCACAGCAATTACTTCCTTAAGACTTATGAATGCAACAGCTTCAAATCCCCCTAAAAAAGACCTGCTAACAGGTAAGAGGTCTGAAATTGACAGATTCACTTCATTCAAAGGGAATGATTCCCTTTTATTTTGCTCAAGATCCTGTTTATGGGCAAAGAGAAAGTGCAACTATACTTGTGTATGTATGTATGTATGTATGTATGTATGTATGTATGTATGTAAGTATGTATGTAGCTAGCTATCCTTAATGTATTTAAAATGTTTCAGAAGTATTGGTCCACTCTTGAAGTAAAGAAAAAAAAACAAAACAAAATTACATTACTTCTATGCTGAAAGAATCTCAATATTAATAATAATGCAACTAAAATTGCAATGCATACTTTCCATTTCTATCCTTGTTTTCTGCTGTTCTTCTTACCCTTCCACTGCTCATCTGGGTCTTGAGACTGCTACTGTAGCCTGCTGAAAGATGTTTTCTTAACATATGTTTATACATTTGTCTTTCTTAATTTTTTTTACAGGACTGTGTTGCATGCAAATTTACTATATATAGCTGATTTTATATGTCAAATATTATTTCTGTGTTCTCTTTGTTGCCCCTAAACCAAATTGTGCCAGCCGTGGGTCTGCATTTCTTATACTGACCACTAGTGATTTGCTGGTAGATGTGGGATCTTCAGTGTCAACTTGTGTCCCCTCTCTTCTCATCATGTGCCTCTACCCCTCTACATCACATCTTGTGTCTCCACTTCTCAGGGCCTCTACAGTCACAACAGACCTGCATTTTTCTACACTACATTATTGTGTTAGAGCTGTAAGAATTGGGTATATTTATTTTGGGTAGATAGAAGTATCATGGAGATAGTTTATATAAAATTGTGGTTGCAACATACAAGATTAAAATTTTTTAAAATAAAGGAAACTTGTCATAGACACTTGGCAAATAAAACAAACAAACAAACAAACAAGCAAACAAAAAAACCCCAAAACCAAACCAAAGAAATGAAAAACAAACCTGTTGTCACAGCTAAATCTAGTAAAGCAAAGCTACAGTCCTGTCAAAAAAGTTCAGACAGAACTTTTGCATATACACTACACTAAGGCCTTGAGGCCTTTCAGATATGATGCAGAGTTTATAGTCTTTACTCCAAAAGACAGGGTCACATTGCAGGAATACATGGCTTCCCTTTCCATGCCATATCAGAGCAAAAGACAGGATTCACAGAGGGCTGCTGATTTGGATCTCTTTATGTTTCTGTTTGTTTAGGAAGAAGGATCATGTATAGCAATACTTTGATATTTTGGCTTTTCATGTCCAATAATTTAACAAAACCAGATTAATTTTCTCAATTTATTAAAGGAGACAGTTGTCATTTTTCCATTATACACTAATGTAACTACTTTAATATATTTGACCAATTAAGGAAAAAATGTTAAGGATTTTGCTCTTTCTATTCTTTGCTACAAATCTGTGCAGAGAACATACTTACAGTCAGGGAAAAAAAAAAAAAAGAAACATCTCTGATAGCTGATTTCCCCATTTATTCACTGTTTTTTTATTACAAATAAGGGAATACTTTTCCTGCTTGTTTGCTGCAGTTTTTTCTTTTTTTTTTAGTAGATATTTAATAAAATTAGAGTACTATATGTTTAATATATATGCTGTCAAAAAGATCTGTATTGCCTGAAAACTATTAGCTCTTCACTGACTGAAAAACAAAGGAGAATCCCCAAGCTTAATGGAACTAATAAATTCTTTTGTTCAACAGTAATTTTTACTGCATTTGTCTTCAAAAGAAATTTAATATTTGGTTGCTTTTTAGTAGACTACCAGAAGCTTTATCACAAAATATTCAAGTTTTAATGCAAAAAAACCACCATCAAACAAACCCAAAATGAAACCCAAAGAACTGTCTACAAAATTTAGGCGACAATGTAATCTCAAATTCTGGAGGTCCATCAATTGAGCATCCATTAGAATCATCGTGCTCTGAAGCAAGTTGTGTTGCTTTGTGTCTGCTTTCACTCAGTAGCTCTCACCCCAACACATAATGGAACTTTCATTAGAGATTTTCTGTGATCTGAAAGAGTGGAGCTAAAGAAAATGTTACAGTGTTAGAAAAAGTACAAGTCAAATCAGTAGCAGCCTTTTAAAATCCCTGTATACAATCCAATCCCTGTATACAAGTCCAATGGATTTGTTGCATAAGCAAATGTATGCAAATGCACAAGCAAATAAAATTGCAATAAGGATACATAATTCACGATGGATTTTGGTCAAGAATATTCTGCAGCATTCAGTTCAAAAAAACTGAAATGCCTGAAGACAATCTTATGGCTTTACAACTGGTCAGTCACAGGGGTTAAGTGTTGCACACTCAAACTGATACCTCAGAAACCCTCATAAAGTCTAAATATATGTTTCTTGATCATATTTTCAAAGTGGTTAAGGTTATCAGTGAATCATTAACCTTAGATGTTTAATGATTTCGGATATATAATTTGGCTTGTAGCAGTCAAACAAAGGCTGCCTGAATTTTTCAGATATTGGAAGGGGAATTGAGTTTGATTGTTTGGGAGAGGGTTTTTTTTTAGTCTTTGTTAATGAAGAGAGAAAGTTTTTATTGTCTTTTCACTGGTTTGGAATTGCATTTCTTTCAGTATACTGTATGAACAATGAAAAAGGCATTAACAAGGTAGGGAACCTCACATACACCTTAGTGGACAGAAGGCAAAATGAAAAGATAGAAGAAATGAATCATAATGATTCTTCCACAGGAAATATCTTCAACTAGAGTCTAATCACCCATTTAATGTTATAAGAGGTCTTATGGTATGGTGAATGATGTCTAATGAATAGTGATGAGATCCACTTCATTAATGACCTTAGCAGGTAAAACCGATTTTTAAGCAGAATTGTTATCTTGAGAGATTGATTAAATTGATTCAAATTGCAACTGGTTACATACTAATTTGGTACATATTTTCTAGCAGGTAGTGTGGACTGAATCAATTTTCAGAGCTGTAATGACAACAGCAACTAATTTTGATTGTTCTTTGTTAATTTCTAGATAATTCTCAAAAAAACTTATAGGTCAAGGGGTTTATTTATGATGTAAAAATGGAGCCAGAAGAGCTTGGGGTTTATTTAACAGTAATTTTGGGAGAGTTTCCTCCCACATCTTTTCTAGTTTTGATATGTCAGAAGTTTTATTTTTCTTTGTCCCATTACCATAGGGTTGTTTGAGATCTGTGGTATGAAGGGATGCTCAGATGTTTCATATTCTACAAGAATAGATGAGCTGATGAAAATATTAACATTTTTTTCCTCCCAACTGTTCTTACCCACTCAGATTTTAAAAATCAAATTAAAACTCAATATATTCTTTTTTGAAAACTAGGATTAAAAAAAAA
>VWYO01013232.1:70710-106832 GCA_013400275.1 Rhadina sibilatrix | reverse complement strand
AAAAAAAAAAAACAAAAATATTTTTTTTTGAAAAAAAAAAAAAAAAAAAAAAAAAAAAAAAAAAAAAAAAAAAAAAGCTTACATTGCATCCATATTCATCAGATCTCTCATCATTCACTTTTTCTGGTGTTTTTCCTGGCATGAAAACGCAGTATCAAATCCAGATTTTGTAGCCTTTCCTATAGTTTTTTGGAGGCTCTATATGTTCAACAAGCTTTTCAGTGCTGGATTGGTACTCAGAAGGCATAATATTTTGATCCAATTTTTTGCCACTCGAAATAGTTTTTTCTGGAAAAAAGAATAAAGAACACAAAACCAAGCCTCCTTTACACTAAATATTTCCACTGTTTCAAATCTGTTCATATGCCTTAAAGATTGGAAAGCCAATAAATAGCATTTTTTTCCACTAAGAAACATACAGCTAAATTTCAGTAAAATCAATTATTTTTGTGGGTTATGTCCATATTATTTTTTCTCTTTTGATGAATGCTAGAAAGTCTATGGTTTTGTAGGACTGATTTCCAAATGAGAAAGAATTAAGGTTGTAAAACACGATGAATTTGCCAATAACCTCACTACAAAATATAAACCATTCCTGTTTTGCCTTCAACAGACAGCTGAAAGGGTACCTTGGAAATTTAATCTGCAGAAATTCCAGCTAACATACCACTGATTCTGGTCCTGTTGCCAAGAAACAGTTCTCTTCTGTCTCCCTTGGTGCTAATCTCTACTTTTAGCACTGTTCCCCTATTCTCATTAGTCATGCAACGCTTCTTTTAAATGCTAAAGCCAGTGCTGAACATTTTGCCAATTCGTATATCTGGCAATCTTGAAAATGTGCACAGTATCTGTGCACAGCCTGTGCATTGACTACCAGGTTACAGCAACTTGAAACTCAAGTGCACTAAAGCATAGATGCTTTTATACATGTATATACATTTTAAATAATTGTTTAAAAAATTAAAATTCTTTTGAAAATGAACAAGTTAGGCTTCCAAAGAGAAATGCCAAAAAAAATGCAGTAACTGAACTTATTCCAGGACAGCTGGAATATTGCCCTTTAAATGTACTTAATTCTGCACAAGATGTGAGTAACAAGTCATTATTAATTCTGCAACTGAAAATAATTCAGTCTATTTTATATTTGATGAGAGTATAGCCCAAATAGTATGGCAGATATTTCTGAAATAAAGAATTGTGTTTGCTAGTAGATATAAGTAAAGATCATGTCAGTAGAGAAAGTGCCTCAAAAAAACCCTTCCAAACTAAAAATCCAAAGCAAACAAATATACCAAACAACAACAACAACAACAACAACAACAACAACAACAACAAAAAAAAAAAAAATCAAACTACTAGTCAATTGACTGGTTTGGGTTTAGTTCACTACATTGCACTCATACATGGATTCTCAACAACATCATGGAGCAAAACATTCTATATTTTTAAGAGTACAAGTATAAAGGTGTAGGTAGAAATGTGAAAACCTTAAGACAGGCTTAATTTTACCAATTGCAATTGATAGATTGTAAATGTCAGATTTCTACTTTGAAGTTTAAGGCAACAATGCATCCTTTAATTTGAACTGAGATGCATTTTAATACAAATTTAAGTATTTTCAATCAATATTTCATAAATAATTTTATGCACTTATTCAGCTCCTTAGATCACTATTGAAATGTAACCATGCCTACAAAATGAAAATCAATGCTGCCAATATCAGTTCCATGTGAATCTCATGAGGTTCTGTGCTTTTTTTTCCAAGTTTTGGTTATTCTCAGCTCTGACTTTTAAGAGAATTCATGAGTTCAGAGATAAGCTTGCTAATGTAAATGCTAGTGGCTGAGAAAGGAAGAAAATACATTATGGTCTCTGTTCCAAATCTTTGAAACTGTGTGGAGGATGATAACAAGTAACATACCAACGATCTAGAGAAGTGTTAAGATTTAACTTCTGACAGTTTTCTAGAACAGAATGCAATAATGATTTTCCTTACTCTCTTCCATGTCTTTTCAAAGAAAAACATTGTTCCAGTTGTGAACATCGATCACAATTTTTTTTTTAAAACAGCCATCTAAAGACAGAATGTAAAGACATGTTGTGTCCCTTTGCTTTATTTAGCTTCGTAATCACTGAGCATTGTAAACTCCAGAGTGCTTTATCAATGAGCCACAGTTTGCATGTTTGTTAGGGTGAAAGCAGATATAGAAGGGCTTTTTTTTGCTTATTACATAGGGTTGTTTTTTTTTTTTTCAGAACTGAAGACTAATTAAATCCTTAAATAGTGCAAGACTTGCAATGAAATCTGAGTTGAAACTTAAAGGTGAAAAAGAAAAATTAACAATTCTCCTTACATTAATGAAGTAATTGAAAGTATTTCATTAGTTGCTAGGCAAATGTATTGTTAGTGCTGCATTTCTCACAGATCATTTTTCTGGCTACCGTGTCAGCAGCACTAGCCATTTTAACTTGTTAGCTGCCTGCCAAATATCCTTGCTGTAGCACAATTTAACATTCTGAGAATATTAATTATTCATATGTGTATTTGCCAAAGAATAGTTTTTCAGTTTTTCTTTTGATCTTTCAAAAAAAGTGGATCCATCACATCTCTAATGCAAAACAATCTTAGGAACAGCAAAATGGTGATCACTGCCCTGCTGGCGACTGTTCTGCTAACAGAACACATATGGCAGGAGAAGCCACCCAGTAGCTCCAGTTTACTGGGTAATTTGAATAAAATAACTATTCAGGTTGAAATGGATTTCAGGAGATTTATACTTCAGCTTCCTGCTCAAAGCAAGAGGTCAGACCAGGTTGCTCACGGTTTTGTCTAGATGGATTTTGGAAACTTTGAATGATAGAGACTGCAAGGCCTCTGGACAGACTTTTCTGCTGCTTGGCTGTCTTCAGGGTGAGAAAGTTTTCCTTATATTCTGAGTAAAACTCATGTTTCAACTTCATCAATTCATTTTCCTACTATGTACTTCTGAAAGAGCCTATTTAAGCTTCTGTCTTACCTCCTCTCAGGCAGAGACAAGCTGTACAGAAGCTGCCACTTTCCAGTCTGAACAAGCCCATTCTCTCATCTTCTCCTCATAGGTTGAGTCCTCCAGTTAAGACTAGCTTGGCCCTCCACTGGCCTTTCTCCAGATGGTCAACCTCTTTCTATACCAGAGAGCCCCAAAACTGAGCAGAGTATCCAGATGTGATCTCATGAAAGCTGAACAGAGAGGGATAGTACCTCCTTTCAATGTCTTGGCTTTGTCACCATGGCTACTTCCTGGGCTGTTGTTGGTCATTTCCGCAGCTGGCACACACTGCCCACTTGTAATCAGCTTGTGTCTGCCAGAGCTCACAGGTCTTTTCCTGCAGAGATGCCCCTAATCAGGCCCCAACCTGTATCCTTGCACTGATGCTTCCTGCCCAGGGACAGTCCTTGATATTTGTCATTGTTGCATTTCATGAGACTTTTTTGCCCATTCCTATGGTCTGACTCAGTCCCTCTGGATCACAGATCTTATTTCCTGAATATTGACTCACCCTGCTAAAGCACTATCATTGACAAAATTGTTGAAAATATCCTCCATTAGCTCCTCCAGATCACTGATAAAGTAGTTAAACAGGTCAGGTCCCAATTTAAATCCCTGTTACACTCCATTTCTCACAGACCTTCACCACTTTTCACAGGTCTCCAGGTAGATTATGATACATTAACCACAACCCTCTGAGCCCAGACAATGGAGCTAGTGCTTAGTCAGTCAGATGTCTGCCTATTCAGAGATACTAGGACTCCTCATCAAAAGCTTTTCTGAAGTCAAGTTAGTTAACATTCATTGTCATATATTAGATAACCTACTGTATGCTCTAGATAAAGTCATCCAGGCTCCCTTTCACACAAAACTTGGATCAGATGATCTATCCATTCCTTGAGCAAGCTGTATTCTTTAATGCCCCAGATACATATTCTGCTACTCTCTCAGTACTTTCAGCTTCACAGCCATTTCAGTTTCACGGCACTACCCTAAAAGCTGTGATTGCTTGCCCAATCCAAGCAGTTTTTCCTCTGCCAGGGAAGAGAAGAGACAGATGTGCTTTACCTGTTTGGCCTCTTCACTACCTGTATTAGTAAATTATACCAAATACCCTCCAGAAGTCTCCACTGCTTTGCCCTTCTAGCAGGTGTCAGAGAGGTTCAAGTCCTCCAAGAGCATCAATCTGTCATGCACCATGACTTCTTTATGTCATGAAGAAAAGAAGTCTTTGCACACTTCATAACTCTGATCTGGTGATCTGAAACAGTTCCATCACATTACCACCTTCACTGGTAGCTCCTTAATTCATGAACCAGAAGCCACTAATGGGTCCATTGGCCATCCCACAGAAGAGCTCATACACCCAAGTTCTCTTACTGTGGAGGGAAACCTTCCTTACCATCTTCCTTGCTTTTCCTTTGAGTTTGTTTCCATTCACAGAAGTACTCCGTTTCTGCAAGCTGTCCTTAGACATCTAATTTTTTCCCACAGCACTGTAGTTTTGGGACTACTCATGGAACTTTTACTCTTTCTGCATGTTTCTTAGGCTTTATTCATTTTTTGTACACAGACTTAAGGCTGGTATCTTATCACCATTTATTTCCTTAGGTGTCTCTGCTTGCCATTCCATCCACTGTTACCACATTTAGCTGCTTGTTGTATTCACCTTTG
Source organism: Rhadina sibilatrix (assembly GCA_013400275.1). NCBI lineage: Eukaryota > Metazoa > Chordata > Aves > Passeriformes > Phylloscopidae > Rhadina > Rhadina sibilatrix. The sequence goes on along the minus strand of VWYO01013232.1, from coordinate 102,129 downwards.
TTTAAAGCTCTCCTCAGCAGGTCTGTCATCCTACTGGCAAAGACTCTCCCACTCCACTTTAAAAGGTGAATCCTATCTATTCCCAGCACTATTGGATCCCCATAGAGACAGGAAGTCAGCACACTAATCCTGGATTTCTGCCCCTTGCAAGGAGTTTCCCCACTGCTATCTCCTGCTGCTTACTCTTGGTGTTTCAAGCTCATAGCTGGCTCTGATATGTGACGAGATATGCCCTTTGCCTGCTACCAGGACACTATTCAGGCTCTGCAGTTTCAAATCTCCAAGGGAGGAGATGCCTTCAGTCAGAAGTTAATGGCCTTCTCCTTAGAGCTTGGATTCACTTGAGCAGAAACACCATGCAGTGAAGATTCTGACCTTGTCTACGTAAGGCCTCAGTGAAGATTCTATCAGTGGTTTACCTTCCCTGGTGCCTCACAGTCTGGTCAGGTCTACCCACTGCCCCTTCACATGGGAGCAGCCCCTGAGCCAATACATGCATTTGCCAGGCAAGAACACCCTTGCTGCCTCCTCCACCCCTGGCGAGGGACCGTAGGCAGTCCCATATCTGGGGAGGTACACCCTCCACCCTCTTGGCCATATCTCGGTTCAGGCCAGGAGGATTGCTCCAATATCATGTGGTGTGGCATCACCATGGTTGAGCTGTTCCATCACCTCCAGTGGTGTTTTTCTTCTCTTCTGGATGAATTCTGTTATTTGCACTCAGAACTGTGGTCCAAGGTCTGGCAGCTGTACAGCTGTCTTCCTGATATAGCTGGAAGAAGATCTTGATGCTCTCTGATCCCTAATCTGAAGTAAGTTAGAGATAAACAACGTTATTTCACTGAAATGAAGGAGACTACAGGCTCTGAGAGATTAAGATCAATATTTTTGGAATGTAGATAAGGTAAAACAGTAGATAACCATTCTTATCCTAGTCATTTGCTGCTTACAAGAATTCATCAGCCTAGCCTGAAATAAGTGTTCATGCCAGGCTATCATCTCTTATAACCAGTTAAACTCTCTGGTACCACTGCTTTTTATACAAAGGATGTAGGATAAGGACCCCTATTAAGCTCAAAGACAAATTAAAATGTGTATCACATTATATTTATATCAGTATCTTTTGTACATTTTACCTGAGAGGGACAGCTATCTCTCTACAAAAAGGGTATAATTGCAAGGGATGCATCTCTGCAGGACTTCCACGAGAGAATTGGAAGGTTATTTATAGTAAAGAATAAATGATCACATGGTGTGGCAATGGCAAAATATTACTGAGAATTAGAGAAATAAAACATGACTTCTGAAGATAAAAGGTAAAAATGAATAAAGGAATTCACAACAGATAAAATATGAGAGGCCGGAAAAATAATGACGTGCAGTTACTGTGAATAAAATGGTAGCTGTAGGAAAAGTGCAAAACTGACAACTAGATACTGAGGTGCTGAAGATATCAGCAATAGATTTTTCTCAATAGATTAGCAACTCCCACACACAATTTTTCATGGGATAACAATTCAAAAGGGACAGCCAAGCTCCTTTCTTTTCAAAAGGTTAACCTCTAAAAAGTCAGAATTTGCAAAGCTAAATTAGCCTTTTTCTTACAATAGGATCTCAGTAGTGTATAAAATAAATTCTTCAGCTTAAAATGGAAGAAAATATGTTATAATGCAAAACATAATGCCTTTGCTTTATTTCAAGGAGTCTGTCTTAAGCGGTGTTTAGGGGAACAAAGAGATAATCCAAATTATCATCTCTATTCATATTGTACATATGTGTCTTCCAGCTAGGAGCAGCCTCAGCTTGTAGATCCAGCTGCTGTTCTTAACAAAAGCTAGGAGCCTGTAAGGATTCAGCTGGGTTTTATTCTCTGAAAACTCTCATGGAACTCTACCACACACTTTTCAATATCTCACATTTGCACCAAAGAACTGAGGAAAATGACCCTGTAGAAGGGGAACTGAAGCTTAAAAAAGAAAACTGGTTCCCTTTACACTCACTTGCCAATGCTCAGAGGCACCAATATACACATGTTAAAGAGCTCTAGCTGAAACTCACAGCAAAGGCATATTTTTGGACCACCCTAGTCTAATCTGTATTTTGTAGTTTCTTCTTAGGTTGTCTATCTTGTTACATTTGGATATGCCTGCTGTACCTTCAAGGTGTTCACAGTGGTCACAGTCTTCTTTCCATCCTGTCTTATGTTTCAGACATTTGATTTTCTCTTTTTTCCGTCCTAGAGACAGAGTGAATAGTCAGGGCTCCAGCTCCAGTCCTTTCCCTTTCCACAGATATCTTAGGATAAGCTCTGTCTGAAAGCCTGACCTTGATTTTCATCACATGGAGGCAGTCTTGTGTTTTCCATGAGTTTTTTTCAATGTTATGTGTCAGCTGCTGCTTTAAGCATTGTCTCCTGCTGCCATTCTTAACCATGCTTCCCTTTTCTGTTGCTTCTACACCCAGGCATACTCTTTCAATCTCCACACAGAGCAGATTTTACATTTTTATTACAATTCCATGAATCACACAAAAAATATGCTGGATAAAAGTGAGTTACTGATAGAGTTCCTTACTGTAGATAAATGTAGGAGATTAACCTCCAGCTTTATAAAATCGACAAAATACATGTGAATAGAATTAAAATCTACAAGAAAACAGGACCTCCAGTTTTCGAAACTCTCTCCCCCTTTTTTACTGAAGGGTTGATTTGGTAACAATATTCAAACAGCAAATAAATGCAATGAAAGGAAATAATATATGAGATGTGAACATATGAAAAAATGAGGTAGATTTACATTTCTTCAAATTTTATAAGAAAATATTGCCAAATATTATCACTGATGATACAAAGTGCTTTTGGAGATGCAAGCAGGCCATCATTTCCAGTCTTTTCAGTGTTGAAATATGGGGTTTATATATAACAACCTTGGCAGATCTCACTCAAGAGGAAAGCATTTATCTATCAGTACAGTGAGGATTTTTAAAATATTTTTTGTTCATTTAAGATTATCAGGGAAAGAATTTCTCTGATAATCTTAAAGGAACAATAATTTCCCATTAACAGTCAAAATTAGGATACAATTTCACATTTAAGGCTGTGTCAAAATGGAATGACAATGAGTGGTTGATTTGCTAGGCCATACCAGCCATCAGACACCTTTAATTGTTTATCAGGTCAAAGTTATTACAAACAGTGTCTCAAGCCTGAGACCAATATTTGGTAAAAATACAAAGCTTCATGAAGAACATGTTGCGAAACCTAAATGTTGATAAACATTGACTAGCACAATCTGAAGTTCTTCCCTACTGTGCTTTCATCCTCTAATTCTAAACCAAGACTCTTCCTATGGTGGTGATGCTGAACTTGATGATGGGTGATGAGTCCTTGGACCTAACTACTCTTTCCTTTGATTTCATTAGATTTTAGCTCTAAAAGACTTCTTTTTTTTTTTTTTCTGAAAACAAAACAAACCAAAAAAAATATACTCTCTTACATGTAGTATTTTTTTTTTTCACTGTCAAAAAGGAACCATGGAATTGAACACTGACCTAAGAAATAGCTGCTGTACCTTTCAGTGATATGAAGGTGGTTCTGTTCTGCATGCAGCCATATGAATTATCTTTTACTGCTGCTTGCCATGCCATGCTAGCTTTTCATGTGCAGCATCATAAGGCTGTAGCATCTGGTATTTGTCTCTTGCACAGAGCCAAAGCCAAGAACAAACTGGGGCCTATAGGTATGTACCTTTTAACCTTGAACAGGTTCTGTTGCCATGAATTGGAAGAGCATAGTCAGAAAATGCATTTCACAGCTAGGAGTTTCTGAGAACACGGTGAAGGGGTCTCACCTGACATCTGTTTTCTGGATACTGACTGTCACAGATACTGCTGTCACACGGCTGGTTCCTTCATCTTGCAGAGGATTTCAGTGAGACAGTAGAAATGACAGAAGGAATCAGCTGGAGTCTAGTTAAGTTTAAACAGTCAGCAGCATCTGTTAGAATACCTTTGGAACAAAGGTCTGATTTCTACCTCAAACTTTACAAAACTTCACAAGCTGAATTGTTTTTAGACATGTTTGTGAGAAAATGAGACATTTAATTCAAGGTCACACTAAAGACAATGGGTGAAGTCAGACTTTCACAGACCAGTTCCTAATATTTCTTTACGTATGAGTAACCTAAATACTAGATAAGGTCTGTTTCTAGAAATTCAAAAGAGTATTACAGAATTTGTTTGGTACTATATATTTAAAATGTACAAACAGATATTCCTTTCTAAAAGAAGAAGTGGAATTATAGTAGAACATATTCTTTTTGTTCCAAATGTATCAGCAGCCAACCATAGAATATTGGCCCAGAGACTAGTCAGTGTTCTGAACAGAATTTCAAAAATGCGTGTAGTAACTGGGAAGAATTAAATAAATCAGAGGTACTAAACAGTTCTAGAATACGGTGCCATTAAAATAAGAGAGACCAAAGAAGGAAGAGATGTCTCCAGGATTATCTTTACTCAGGTTAGTACTTTAACTCCCTTTGAGAATCATATTCCAAAATCTGATCTCAGAATTAGATTTTGATAGCCTTTTCTAAAGAGTATTCTCTTCTTTAAAGCTTGGAAAAGGTTGTTGAACTTCTCTGCTCAAACACAGAAAACTCCCAAGCTCAGCCCACTCTTAACCCATGAGGCTTCATAATTTCTTTCCCTGCAGTGAACAGCATTTTGGTTAACATGTGGCTATAGCTTACAAACACTTTTCTCCTTTTCTCTGAAATTCTTTGAATTCTGATTTCACTGGTCTGATTAGTAAAAACAAACAAACAAAAAACAAACAAACAAAAACCAACCACTAAACAAAACAGTACAAAGAAACAACAAGGAGGAGATGGAAGTGCACTGATTCCCACTGCCAAGACCTTGCATGTTTGAATGGTGAACAAGGCTACTCAAGCATTCAGAAAGCCTTTCTCTAAAAGCTCTGGAAATAAAATAGCTTGTGGGACAAGACAAAGGTTTTAAAGGAGTTTCTTAGATTCAGGCAGAAATCAGAAAAGTCAAGTTACTTACCTTTATCTGTGTTATTTCCACAAATTTGAAAAGGAATTGTCAATACTTTCAAACTCATATGGCTTTTTCCAAAATAGCCGTCTTAAAGCTCATGAGAGGGAGTATGAATACAAAGCAGTGGGAGTTATGCAATTTAACAGAGTGAAATTCTCCCATTCACTTACTTTCCTTCACATTTTTGGTACTCTTCCTTACACCTTGAACCAATTATCATGATTCAGCCTGTGTACACCTAGTTGATTATCCAGATACTCAATCAGAGCAATATGTAAAAAGGATTTATTATCAGCCTGCTTTTTCTTAGTCCTTATTGCCCCAGCAGCAGGAGGTTTTTTGGTTTTTTTTTCTGTTTGCTTCTCTTTCCTGCAATTTTATTTGAATACTTTTTTTCTTTTCCTATTCTATTATAATAATTCATCCAGTAAAGCGCATTACAGCTATTCTCTCTCCTTTAACTCTAGTATTTCTACATGTAGGAAAAATATCTTATCTATCAGAGGATAAAACTGTAGCAAATGTATTATCTTTTATGTCTTACTGCATATGAGCTTATCAGAGGGAAAGGCTTAAAAGTGTGCAAGCTTATGAAATTCTAAGCAAAAAGGTATTCAAATTCATCACAATTTTGAGCAATCTTACCTATGAGCTAACAATGAATACATAAAACATCAACCCACAGGGCAACTCCTTCAAGGTTATAAGCACTTGAAACCTTTGGCCAATGAGCACCTTTGCAACCATAGTGGCCAAGACAGAGTAAATACACTGATTGATTCTGTTGTATCTCATTATCAGAAATATGGAGAAAAAACATGGAAAAGTTGCTAAAATAATAAGCTGTAACACCTAAAACTAGGAGACAAGATGTACAGAAGCAGAACAAAGAAAACAAATAAAAAGAGATTAACTTCTCTGTCCCAAAGTTATCACAGCTCCCACCTAAATACCTACGTCTTAAAAACATAACTTACATTGCAAGCTACTTTAAGGTCTGTTTATGGTACATTTCAGCTGTCAATTATTCCTGAGCAACTGATACTGACTAGGTGATGTGTATGTTCAATATGTTCAACAAACCACTATGTATATAATGTATATAATGTATATAATGTATATAATGTATATAATGTATATAATGTATATAATGTATATAATGTATATAATAATATAATGTAAAAAGGAGGAAAAAAATTCAGAAAACATGAAGAAAATGTTATGTCAGGTAACACTACTGACCTTTTCCTGTAGCAATATGCTTTAGCTTACTATACCTGTAAGTTACCAGTAATGGATAAGAATGACAGTCTAAGCAAGATGCATAAAATAGTGTTTTATAACACTGGTAATAAAGTTTAGAGGAGGTTTGCATAGAAACAGAAATACCATGGAAATATTATAGTTATAAATACACCTAGAAAATATGTTTTATTTATGGGACAAGAAAAAAATTACATTTGGTCTTATATTAATTTATTAACTTTTGAATTCATATGTTATATCATAGAAGTCAGTAATCAGGTTCTTTATTTTGGTGAATAGAGATGGTCAGCTTTAAGCAATAATTGTAAATGTGCTTGGCATGCTATTTATGGCCAGCAGTGATACAAAGAAGAGACTTAAATGACTACAATAACTTCAAAGCCCAGTCCTGAACTTTAAATTTTTAAAAGCATCAACACAGATTCAAAAGCATATTTGTCTCCAAAGGGATATTTACATTTGAACATGGATTTCATTTTCCATCCTGATTTGTTACAAAGATTGCATTGGTAGAAAAAAATCATGCAAGAGGAGGTATATGTAAGATCTTGTCCACTGAGAAAGAAATCATTAATTTATATAATTTATTATATTTGTCTTATGTGGCAAGGTTTTAGTAGCAGGAGCCGGTGGGAAGATTGCAGGGATGGCATCTGAGAGAAGATTTCAGTAGTTGTACCCATGATGGACACTTCCATACTGCAGTTCCAGCAGAGTCCAAGAGGGACCTGCCTCTGGCCAAAGCTGAGCCAGCCAATGACAGTGGTTCCACCTCAATGACAGCATATTAAAGAAAGGGTAAAAAATGCTGTGTAACAGCAACTGGGAAAGAGGATTGAGAATATATTGAGAGAAACAACTCTGCAGGACCAAAATTGTGGTGAGACAGCTGCCCCCTTGCAGCCTCATGGTGCAGCAGGTATCCACTCTGCAGGCCATTGGCGACCCACTGATGTAGCAGGTGGATATTCTCTGAGGAAAGTCACAGACTGTGGAGAATTGTGCAGGAGCAGACTCCCAGCAAGATCAGCAGTCCCCTGGGGGACCCACACTGGAATATTCTGTTCCTGAAGGACTGCACCACATAGAAAGGACCCATCCCAGAGCAGTTCTTGCAGAACTGGAGCCTTGGGAAAGATGCACTTTGGAGCCCTTCATGAAGGACTGTATCCCATGGGTGGCAACCCACACTAGACCTGCAAAGCTGTGTGTGAGGAGAAGGAGTGGGAAAGACAATGCTTTGGGAACTGACCAAAAATCCTATTTCCCATGCACCTGCACTGCTCAGGAGAAGGAGGTAGAAGGGTTAGGAGTGAAATTGAGCCTGGTAAGAAGGGAGGGGCAGGGTGAATGTTTGTTTGTTTTTGTTTTATTTCTCACTATCTCACTCTGTTACAATTAATTGGTAATAAATTATTTTCCCCAAGGTGAGTCTGTTTTCTCTGATGATAATTGGTAAGTGGTTTCCCTGTCCTTTCCTTGAACCATGATTTTTCAGTGTGTTTTCTCTCCTGTCCTCTTGATTGAAAGGGAATAGTACAGTAGCTTGGTGGGCACCTGGCAACCAGCCAAGGTCAATACACCACCTTTATCTAGAACAAAATATTCAGTATATATTTTTAAAAATGTACTAATTAATACCATATATGTATATGCATTTCTAGAGCACTTGTATTATTTAGTGTGAGGGTATTTTTGTCTGTTTCAGCAGTTTGGTTTTTTTTGTATTTTATTTATTATTAATAACTTCAGCAATTCCAAATGATCTTTTGCCAAATTTCTGGGAGATTTAAGAAATTACTTGGTGTAGGAAGCCATTTATTTTTAAATTGAGATTGAATATTGTGCCTTATTTTTGTATTTTAAATACTTATCTAACTGCCATGAAGACCCAAAGTTCCTGGTATCTAAAAAGTCCCATTAAGGCCATGTTAAATGAATATTTTTTCCAAATAATCCAGACATACCTGCAAGTGTCAAATGCACAATACCTATCAATAGCTGCCAGATATTTGGTGATACAGTAGAATATCAAAAGCATAAATTAAATTGCCAAAATTCTCAGAAGAAACCTTTTGGTTCTATTGTTTATGCCACCATTTTAATGCTAGCCACAATTTTAAAGTCTATATTATAAGAAACCTGGGAAAAAGGCATCAGATTACATTTGACAAAGAATTTGCAGACCAGTTTACCTCATTAACTTGATCAATAGATCCTCAAGCTCAGGAAGAATAAACTTTGGTTTTCCATTCTTGAATTTTGTTAATGCAAGCATAATCTAGTGGTAAATAAAGATGGATAAGCAATGTGATCGTTGCTCACCAAGAATGAAAAACAGAAAAATATAAATATTTTCAAAACAAAGACACTTTTGGGAACATTATTTACAATACAGACATTTAGCAAACTTCAGAACCAAGAATATGTGGGGAAAACAGAATCCTTTCTTCTCAGATGGAATTACTCATCTCATTAAATTCACTTCTTTTATAAGACCTAATTTTGCAAAAACATTTCAAAGATGATTTTGTCTTATTTCAAGGCCAAGAAATTGTTTTCCAAGAAAAAATCTGGGGCATTTCCAAGTTTATCCCATCCACAGCTTTTTGATGAAAATTGAGGATTTCTAGCAGTTGTTGCTTTTCACACCCTCTCCAGCCTCATTCACAGCAAGTTTGACTCATGGAAAGTGTTTGTTTCTTCAAAACCATGAATACAAACGAAGGAAATCATAAAAAATATAAAATCAGACAAAGCTTGAAATAAATCATTCAAAAATCATGTGCAGCTGTTTCAGTCCTCATTTTTAATTCCTATGAAACTTTGTCATCAAGATTGTATTTTCCAGTTTGTGTGAAGGCAATAGATCTTACAGTGCACAAGTGAAGCAACAGAAAAGAACAGTTTATGTCAGGAGGCTTAACTCTGTTAGCCCACCTGCTAAAAAAGAAGTGAGGTACAAAATGAACCCTGCAAGTAACTAGAAAAGCATTCTAACCATAATATATATTTCTGAACAGAAACTTTTTCTTTTTGAGTGAAAAATATTCCATGGATATAGACAGTTAGATTTTCTCATGTTTTTCCCTATTTAATGAGCCCCACTTTATGCCCAGAAGTAAAACTAGGCTCATCCCATTTTTGCAAAGTCTGGTATACACAGGAGATTTTTCTTGGAAATTGCCATGGAAGAAAAATCTTATAGGCACCTTGATTATATGGATGCAACAAATATGGTATCCTGAGTCAACCTGTCGTCACAGCAGCAGTGACTCTGTTAGCAATGGAGAAAAAATATTATGCCCTCTCAAACACAATGCAGTCTCTGATTTGGATTAAAAAAATTCAACTCAAACTTCATTATGATATTTTTAATCCATTAAAAAAGTGTAAAAAGGGTATACCTGTCTTATTCTTAGACAGAATTCAACAGTCTCTTTTATAAAACTAAAATTGATTTTTACTGTTGGCAACCTTTAAAAGCAGCCTGTTATTCAAATACACACACAAAGTGAATAACCACATAAAGTTTTAACACATGAGATTCCTGGTTGAAGTGTTCTTAAGTTTTTCTGAGAGTCAATTTAAGGGAAGCAAAATCAAATAACATCCTAAGAACTAAGCCTGGTTTTTAACCCCTTTTATCTTTTGCCAAAATCTCTTTGGAGGGGTTATAATTTGTGATAAAGTAGCTCAAAGGGATTGAAAATATTTTCAGAGTAACAGAAATTACTAGAAAGATATTTGGTTAGTTTATCCTGTGATTTTTATTTTTGTAATGCAAAGTTGTTGTCCTTATACTGTAAATACATATAAAATATATATATATTTTGCACACAACACTATTTCTAGAACTGTAAAATCAGATAGAGAAATGAAATAAAATCTGCATTTATTTCTGGCCATAAATTTACAACACTGATGTATTTCCCACAAAATGAAGATAAAGTTCATAATAGCTAAAGAGTGAAGGTAAAATGGCGGGGGGGGTGTGCTGGGGAGGGGGTTAGTGTGAAAGAATACAATGTGACACACTTTTTAATTCTACTGTGCATCACTAAATGCTATGCTTTACTCCTGTGGAGTAATGACAAGAAACAATATATTAGAATATTTATTTAGAACATCACAATTGAAGTACTCAATGTTTATTGTTCTGAAATGTATCATGACTATTAAATGAGAAAATTATTTTAGTTAGTGAAATATTTTGTTTAGCATAGCTGAGATTTTGTTTATTCACCTCAGGTCTATGAAATTTTATACATTAAGACATATTAAAATATTTCTGTAATGATAAATTGATAGAGATCATGTAAGGATAAAATGATAGAAATTCTATCCACTGTTTGGAACCGTTCCTCAAAAAGTTGCTAGAGCTAAGGTGAGGAACAACAGTTTTCAGTGGCAAATAGTAAGAAGTTTATTTTTCAGACTGAAACAAAATCTGAGTCACAATCTCTCATTGTGACTCAATGAGAACATGCCACAGCACTTTTTTTCCCTGTGAAAGTAATACATGCTAGTTTTCACGTGTTTGAATGAAAGTACTCTTTTATCAACACTAATGTCAGTTAAAAAGTTTGTCAGTTCTATTTCTTTATTTAGGGTTGTTAAATATATGCAGTTTTAATTTTTAATTGTTACTTTGCTCATGTTAATTAAACATAAAATAATCAGACCTATTGATAGGAAAAAGCCTCAAACAAGAGCTTTTTCATAAAAAATTTGCCTTAAAATATTCTTCGTGCTAATATAAATATATTCAGTGCTGCTTTTGTGTTTCAAGAAAGAGCAACACATTACTTTAGCCAATCATCTCTTTATTTATTTTTCATACACAACTGAAAAACAAGGTTTGAATGCTTGATATGGAGCTGTGTTCTATGATGAAGTAAAAGAGTTGTTAATTGATTCTGATTGATAGAAAACTAAAATTATTAGCTGTGTCACTTTGGATGGTCCCTGAGGCCTCAAAAACAAGGACAAACTTTTCCTAAATGAGTTGCTGCAGGCCTGTGATTAGCAGTGTCTCATGCAGCTACCTGCATTTTCTGAACAACAAAATGTTCATCAGAAAGAAAAAAATTAATTTTACGTATAATTAAGAATCGGATAAAGGAAGATTAGTGACTGCACTCATGGCAGCTGACAATGCTAGCTCTCCCACCAGCCTGTACCCTTTCAGTCATCTCATCTTTTCTCAGGTATCTTTAGGACTTCACCTGCATTACTGCGTAATTTGGAACTAAAGAAGAAGATTGGTAAATCAAAGCAGTAGATAGAGAGGTTCCTCATACCTTAACTAAGTGAGCCTTAGGAAAATAAGGAGTAGTCCCTTGATAAAAGTATTATTTTTTTACATGTGCAATGCTGTTTAGAACACCAAAACAGTGATGCTGGAAGGATATATTTTCTTCCTCAACTGATGTCCCAATTTCTGAGAAGCATCACACACACCTTTCACCTCTTCCTGGAGAAAGGTAGTAGTTATTGTCCCTACTCTCATTGCTCTTCTAAAATTCTTACTTGCAAAATACTTCTATTTCCATTTGTGCTATTTTCTAGGTGAAACTGTGGTGACAACTGTCTAGTCCTCACAGGGATGATATCTTCAATTTCCAGAAAAAAGATCACATTTTGCCCAAGCTTTTAGATTTCACCTCGGATTTCCATACCTTGTGAAATGGCAGTATCTGTGTTCTCAGCTGCCTATAATCCCTTTCTCCACACAGAAGTTTTTACAAATAAAAAAATATTTCATATTTAACCTAGGAATCAAGTATTTCTTGTTTTCCCAAGAGCTTTGAAAAGCTGCACATGCCTTATGCTAAAACACTTAACTTCTAGTCACACAGCCCTAATTCAATCCCCTGTGTTTATAAATTTCCTTCCCTTCCCTCTCTGCTTTGACTGTCTCACACCTTATATCAGATAAATTAGCTCCTATGCTACTGATAGTGCTCTATAGACCCTTTTCTCTCTGACATCGGCTTTCAAGAATACGTGGCAAGCATATACAAGCAAATGAAACACCTTAACTACTTAATGATTCCTAGGATTTTCCAAATGAGCCTAATCTCTTCATGTATTTCAACATGAAGAATCCAATAAAATGGATGACTTCATTAGAGCGTTTTTCTCCTCCTGCAAGAAATATCATGAAGGTGCTTATCCTTTATAATCAGACATGAATCAGAATATATTAAACTGATAAGGACTTGATAATTTCTAAATGAGATTAAGTTGGGCAATGAGAATAGTTGACTATTCTGAGCTCAATCTGCAAGTTATATTTTATTTAAGACGTAAATTAGTTAGACTGAGCCTTAGAAGACAGATTGTTTTCCTAGTAAACCTCTGAATCTGGGAGATTGAGGGTGCAAATTTGAGCAAAGGGAACAGGGAAGGAGTCAAAGCAGGGATCTTGCAGCAGAAGATCTTCATGGAGATCAGGAACAACTCGATTAAGTTTCTTGTAACTCGAAAGAGGCAGCAAGAAATTTAACCTGGAGTTAAAGTGTCTTCCAATTCAGCTATTTAGAATGTTAAGTATGATAGTTTGTATTTAAATGTAATCCAAACTCTCAAATATGGGTTATATATTTTATGCCTTCTTTTGGGAGGTAGAAATAAATAGAAGTTCTCAACAAACTCACTTCAAATAAGGTCCTGTTATTGTAGTGCTCATAGAGTATTGCAGGAAAGTGAGTACCTAACAGGAGAAAATATTCTATGCCTTGTTTTAGAATTTCCAGCAGAATTTTCTACTTTGGAGATTTCTGAAAATACAAGATATCCAGGTATCAATGGAATATTTTGCCACTTGTGCAAGCACATTTGTATCACATCTGCTCCCTTTATTCTTACTATAGTGTGTTGAAAAAGTCGTGCATTTCTTCTTTTTTAATTATCTTCTGAGCCTAGTATAACCCCTTTACAGAGCAGAGCTGCATATGCTGAAACATGTAGCAGAGACTCAATAAATTAATAGCAAAAATCTGGATATATTTATGTGCAATCTATTTCCATTACGCATATATGTCAACCTTCTGACAAAGCTGATCATAAATATTCATTTGGGCAATTATGGTCTTAGATATTCATGTCTGGAATGAAAGCAGAATTTTATAGAGCAAATATATTTTTTAAAAATAATTCTAAAAGGAAACTTATAAAATGTAAATATTTGCTTATTTGTCTGTATGCTTGTTTTGTAACAGCACATTGCTGTCCTTACAACTGATGTGATGTCATAACATGTCTTTCATAGCAGAATATTTGTTCACATTTTTTATGGCCCCTAGAAAACATCTAGGTTTGTCTTAGATGGTGACATCCTTTTTTAAAAAAACAGAAGTTTATTTAATGGTTTTGGTACCTCATAAAAAAAGAGTAAAACCATGGCATTAGAAATAACTGGAATCAAAAAGAAAAGCATTGTAGAAATGTCAAGTTTGAATGAATGAAAGGCATTTAAAGAACATGATTTCTAATATTTTCATTACAAAGAAATAAAACATAATGTAAATATTACCAGGTCACAAATGATTACCCAATGCACTTCCTGAGTCACCTTGAACTGTGAAGACTGATTTACTTATAAAGGTCAACTTCAACAGGCTTGGAAATTCTGCAGTGGGTAGATCCTTTAGTAGATAAAACTAAGGAAATAGGAAATTTGTGAAAAGCTTCCAACTCTTAAACTCCAAAGTTATAACACTGAAAGTATAAGTATTTAAAAAGAAAAATGTAGAAAGTTTAGTGTAGATCAGCTTAGATAAACTATTAGTTCTTCATTGGCCTCAAATAGAAGAAAGTGTTTAGAAACTAAAAATTAGGAGAGATTACTGAAGAGAAAAATAAAGCCTAAGGATAGAAGAAAAAGACTGAAAGGTCAAGACACAAATGAGATGCAATTAGCAAAAGGCACAAGAATGACAAGAAATCAGTTTCCAAGTATAAGAGGAAGACCAAAGAAGGAATTGTTCTGCAACTAATCAAGAGGAATGCTATGCACAGATAACACAGAGAAGGATGAAGCTTTTAATGATTTTTTTTTTTTTTTGCACCAATCTGCAGTAAAAACATCCATTAAGGAGAAGTGCCTAGCATAATTAATATCAGCAACAAAAGGAGAAGATCTCAATATGGAATAGGAAAGACATGAGTTGCAAGCACTTAGATAACTTAAATCAATGTGATCTCATGAACTTCATCCTAGGATACTGGCTGATGTAATCAAAAAACTTTTTGTGGTTATCTTTGAAAACTCTTGGAAGACAGCTGTGGTACGAAATGATTTAAAGAAATAAAAATCCCTTTTCATAAAAGAAGAGAAAATAAGAAGCTGGAGAATTATACAGCAGTTAGTCTGACTTCGTTCCTCAGATTAAAAACAGATCTTTTCAAAATTAAAAAGAAGCAAGCCAACAACTACTTTTAAACACTGTGAGGATAATAAGGAGATGACTGAAAGCCTACACTACATGAGTTTCTCAAGAACAAATCCAATCAAACCAAGCTATTTTCCTCTTCTGACAGAGTAATAAGAATTTGATTAGGGAGGAACGAGGGGAGAAAGAATGAAGCAGTGCTATACAAGCCAAATTTGGAACTTTGGAACTACTGCTATATTTCATATAAAAGTTCAAAAAAACAGGAATTAATGTGTATTTGATTTAGTTCTTATTCAGATGAGAGCCAATTGTGAGGTGCAGAAGAACTCTTATTTATCTGGTGAAATTCTTACATCTGTATGATGACGTGAATAACAAAATCAAGTAGCTGAATATGGGAAAGAAACAAATCTGTTTATTGAAGACACAAAAGCCTGTCAATGTCATATAGGATAGTCAGCAGTTAAAAGACTGCACTTCCTGATACTGACAGTGATTGGCTTCATGTTGGTTAGCAAATACAGGTTTGAGCAAACTAAGAAATTCATGTCAGACATAAGTGAAATAGCAATAGCCAGGAGAAGAACACATGACACAATGTGATAAAAATAACCAAGAACTTGAAAAGAGAAGTTAAATGTGGCTAGGAAAATTCTTTCCTGAAAGGAGCATATTGGGAACACATTTTGAAGCTCACAGCTGAGGCTGATATTTGAGCAATATAATCCTGGATGGCTGAAAATTATAAAAGCCTGTAACTGGAGTGCAGAAGTTTCCAAAGTGCCTGTGTGGCTCAGATGTCACTACATCAGTTGGTCAGTAATATTAAGTAGCCTCAAATTCATAAAAGAACAAGGAACTTATGATATCATAGTGGCTTTAAATACCATCCTATGACATGCCCAAGAGCAAACAGAAAAAGGATAGACTGAACCACAGTAACACAAAAATCTGGTGAGTTAATTTTTGAGGGGTAGAGCTGCTCTTCTTGGCGAAAAGGAACCTGTCTTGACTCTGACTCATTTCTGTGTTATCATTATATACCTGTATTCTGGAATAAATGAAAACAAAGATATAGGAATAGATCAAATGGTAGAGTTATAAATTACTACATGGAATGGATATAGCCATCTGCACTGGAATAGGATATAAACCATCCAGAATATGACAATTCTCCAAGAAAGGATCTGGAGTTTTTGGCAAATGGCTGGTTGCTAATGCACTGATATTAAGAATACAAATATCTCAGAAAGCCATTATGAACAGACTTGTGGACTACTGATCACATTATTCCTATCTCTGTAATATTTCAAGTGTTTACACATTCTCCTACTTTATACAGATCGGTAAGGCCTCAGTTGGAACAGTGTACATGGTTTCACGTGTTGCACTTCAGGAAATATTTGCATTTATTGGTAAAAACATGGCACAACAACAAATATGGTAGAAATTTAGGAAGATCCTTAGGCAAGGACCTTAAGTCAGCCAGGCTTTTGTACTAAGCTTATGCCTACTTTTCTTCTTTACAGTAAAACTCCCAAAGAAGAATAAATTGTTCTTAAACTCACAAAAGCCAGGGATTATTAAACTATTAACTGGAATTCCTAGCTTTTAAAATACAGACAGATTAGAAATACACAGGATTTATATGCAGTTATGTCACCCAAGTCACTGCTTCTTTACTTCCATCCTGTTCAGTGACTAAGACACAGAAAATAAAGCCCAGTTTTCTGTGCTCCCTCTGCAACACCTCTGAAAATTTTCTTCTGCTCCCTATTTCTTCTCAGCATCTCAGGTTCTCTTCCACCTGCAGACTTCTACATAATTCAAGTGACTTTCTCACTTCTTCTTGCCACAGCATGAAGTTTCCACAAGCCCTGCTTTCTGCCAGCTTCTGTTGCTTCCTGAGAAGAAACATGTCTCCTCTTTTTACAGAGAAGTATCTGAATTAATCCCTCTCCTGAAAGGAGGATAACACGCAATAACAAAATGCAAAGTTACCATCTGTCCTATTCCTGTAAGTTCCCATTAAAAATAATCTGTTCTTTACTGCAGATATAGAGAAGAAAAGAAATAATAATCTTAAATTTCAGCAAGAGAATTCAGGCTAAAGACAAGACAGTGGACAGATAACTTGGAAGACTGGAGTCTCTCTCATCATAGATACTTTTAAAAAGAGTCAGCTATTCATCTATCAATATAGTTCACCCATAGAATATAAGAAAGAAGATACCCTATAATTTTTTAAAGTTCATTCAAATGTATTCTGTAGATGCTATCACATTGTTGATCTCAGCAGGTGTTGAAGATGGAGTGCAATTTTCCGTATTCATCATTACTGGGGACCACCATTACTAAAGCTTCTAAATCATTTTTTGCAGACTCACAGGGGTGAACCCTGGGTGTTGGGTGTAGCATGAAACCTTATGGGCAGAGAGAAACTGCTTGAAAAATATATAATGCTTGAGTCAGAACTATTTAAAACTATTGAGTCTGTTTGACTGACACACATGGCTGTGCCTAAAATATTTTAAATTTAATGTGATGTCATAAAAACACTGTGCATAGGATATTAAATATAATTTAAATTCAGTATTGAATGGGCAAAGAAGTGATTTGTCAGAGGTATTTCTCCATCCAAACTTGAAAATGTATGAGCAACTCGAAAATTAGATAATATTGTAGTGGTTTTTGAAATAATTAAGAAAGATAATATTTAAGATTTTCTTATATTTGTCCAGCTAAAATTTCATACCACAAGAAAGCAACTGGAAAACTTCTTTGTTGTTATTTGTTTGTTTGTTTTGGTTGATGTCTCAGGGTTTTGTTTGTCTATTTGTTTGTTCTATGTAGAATTTGGTGTTTTACTTGGGGGTAGGTTGTTTTATTTCTGTTGTTATTATTGATATATTATTACTATTAGTAGTAGTATTACTATTACTATTACTATTACTATTCTCCTCAGCTCGTTTTTTAGACCAGTAAAGGATGCAAGGTTTTGAGCAGGTATTTTAATATTAGTGGGTTGTCAATTTCTTGTAAATGACTTTCAGCTTGTTCCTGAATTTACTTGCTCTTTATAAATTATAACAAGTTCAGTGCTTATAAATAAGTCTCTAAAATAATGTTTTGGCATTTGTATGTCAGTTTTTCTTTAACCTTCTATATGACTATATGACACATAACCTTTATTTTATGCAAAGGGAAAAAAAAAAAAAAAAAAAACACCAAAAAAAACCACCCCACAATATTGTGTTCCACAAAGCTCTCTGGCCTTTGTTTGTTTTGTTTTGTTTGTTTTCCCACCAGACATATGTGTGTTCAATATATGCACAGAAAACATCTAAATGAGGCTTTTGTTGTGCATGTCAAATTACACCCAGAATGGTGTTTGTGACATTTATTAGGAAAGACAGAAAAACCTGAAAAATGCAAAAAATAAACAAACAAACAAAAAACAAACCACAAAAACACCAAGAACCACATCTGATTAAAAAGTAATGGGATACTTGTAAGGCATAAAACAATCTTATGATCATATGTAAACCAGACTTGTGTGTTGTTCAGATGGCAAATTTGAAAGTTTAGGAATAGCTACAGCAGGCTGATTGGTCCATGCATACATGGCAATTTAGTGTGCTATGAGCACTGGCATGGTCAACCTACAAAGAAACTTCAGTACCATCCATCTGTCTTGACTGAGACCTAGAGAGGAATGGAATGGAATGAAATTGGATCCTATCATATCTGCTTCATACATAACTTTATTCTTCACAGCATCAGCAAAACAACCTGGAATTCTTTCTCTGATAACGAATAGAAAGAAGCAGGCTGCTTACACCACCTCTATGTATTTTCTAGTCTTATTTGTTTGAAAAGACATTGCTGTGATGGACAGATCTTTGCTTGGATGTGCTGGTTGAGCCCTGCTATTGTTTCCCTGATGGCCCAGGACCCATGTCTTAAGCAAAGTGTACCACAACAGCCAAGGGAAAAGGCCGACAAGCAGTTCCTGTTGAGGTAGGGTCAGGCTTTTTATCATGCCTGTGTCTTCCTTCATGGTAAAGAAAACTCCCCTTAGGAGGAGTATTGGGAGCTCACAAGTAAGCCTGAAGGCATTCCTCTCTTGGGTCATGTCACTAAAAGGATCCATAAACCATCACAGACTCCAGAAGCACCTCCATCTCCCATCCATCCACCTTTCAGTGCAGCATCAGACAGAGTAAATCCCCTCCCAAGGGAGGAGTCAGAGCATTCCTGTGTAATCCTAAACATACATAATCTATTAAACTCTGTTGCTCAGTCTCTCAGCCCCACCTTCAGTGGATCAAGACTTCAACCATCACTCTGACCACAGACACCCAAATTGCAATGATCAAATCTCTTGTCCTTTCCTTCTCTTTCTTTCTTTTCTTTATGTATTTTGTTTCTGATAATTTTTATACTTTTATAGAAAAGAACCAGACTAACTACATAACTCCTTTTCATTTCAACCAAATTGTTTTAAAATGTCTGCCTCATATATAGACCAGTCACTTAGTGTCATCTCACTTTAATCTGTCCCAAGGGATATATTAACAAGAACTTCAGTTACCTGGCCTGAGAGTCAGGTTGTAACAGATGCAAAAAGACCATAAAAGGGTGCACAAAACAACAACAAACTCAGCATTCACATTACATTTGCAGGTATAACATAAGAAGAGAATCCAAAATTGTCACCCATACAGAGCTGAAAGGAGGTTTCCTAAGACAGTGTGTATATGTACAATGAGTGTCGTAAATTGCATAATAATTTTTTGTGTTTCTTGGGTCCAGTCTTACAGTGTAGAGAATTCCTTTTGACTTAGTTGTCACATGAGCAAGATTACAGAAATAGGAATGAAGCAGTTTTAAACAAATTAGGTGGTACGCTTAAATGACAATTGCTCAGTTTCCCTCTGGAGGTACTGAGTTGTCTCTTTGATGTTCAGACATGTGATAGAGACCAAAATCCACTTCTGGATACTTTTCTTGAAGTAAGGCTAATATTACTTCAGGGAATTTAAGGAGGAGTCAAAGTGTCCTTTTATATAGAACATGAGTCAGATCATACAATTGGAATGGAACGATCAGTCTCTGCTTTGGACTTTCATTGTGGTGCTTAAGTTCCTTAGGAATGAATATTTACTGGCAGTTCAGTTGTCAAACTGCCATGTGAAAGGGTTCTTTATCTCTTGGTGTTTGCTTCACAACTCAACATCTGTTGTCTTCTAGTATATGATTCCAGCAGAAGATCTAGGGTCTATATGTAGGATAGGATATACTTTGGCTTGTCTCACCCTTGCTTCCAAGGATGGCACTGAGAAAAAGGTAAGTTGTTATGAATAACTTCTCTACAGTAAAGTGCAGGAATTTTTATTTCACAGTAGGGCATTCCTTGTATAGTATTTTTATTCTTTAAATCTTTCCAAAAGATATATTAGGACATATTCAAACTTGTCAGAGAATAAAGGTCTTACCTTAACCCTTTTTCCCTCATATTATGCAATTTAAGAAAACATATTTATTGAAATATAATAGATTTGGAAAGAAAATACATGTCACAAACTTATGCCATTTAACTGAAAAATTACTATCATTTCCTCAGCTACCCAGCATGAAAAAGATTATTATTAATCGAAGATATTCAATGCTTGCTGAGTTCTCAGCAGGATTATTTTATACACAGTTTAATGGACTTCCTAGGATTAGTGTTAGAGGTAGAGGTATTCAGGTGCCTATTCCTTCATGAAGTAAATTCTCATGTGATTTTAGAGAGTATATAATGTTTGATAAGACTCAGGACAATCCTTCTGGGAAAGAGAACACCTTCACCACCATTCTGTGTATAACATGCCAGGACAATTCACACAACCTGTGAGTCTTCCTGTCTGCTGAGCAAGAGCTTGCCATGTAGAGACAGAAAGTTAGAAAGCTGTGTAGGTTACTCTGGGCCATGGTATACTGGTCCCTCCATCCCCCTCTCTCAATGAAAAAGCTTCTGTATGAGTGGAAAACAGGTGTGCTAGCCACAGGATGAAGTGCATTTCAGACATGTAATATGTGCAGAGCTGTTAAGTGACTTCAGGTAGACCTCTGAATTGTCAGGCTTTACTTCTATACTCAACAGCATTTCCTCTGTACTTCCATCTTAGCACTGTAAAAATTTGCATTGTTATTTTTAATGAAGAGAGGGGAATTAGGATTCACAGCTAGATAATTGTTTTTCCATTAAGGCCATAGGCAAGAAAAATACAATTTTGTTGTACACTGCAGCAGGTCCTTTTTTGTAACACCATGATAAAAATACAGTAGACTGGCATGAGCGCAGTAAAAACTGTGGCAAGGTTATGTTCACTCCTCAGTAGCACCTGAAAATGTGGAAGAAACCAAAGTCAGAGCTTATAGAGGCTTTCCCTCTATCTGAAAAGCAGACCTGAAGGAAAAGCACACACAGACAAGGCATAAGAGGAATTCCTTCCTTCCATTTACACCATCACACTAGTGCATGGGATTATCCAATTTTCACAAAAATAGCAAACGTGTTACATACGACAGACTTAAAACTCATTTTTTGTTTGCCTGAGAGATTTTTCACAATTTAAAGCATACTAGAATTTTAAGAACTCGAAGAGAATTCTGAGGTGCAAACAGAAGTTATTCATTATTTTAAAAGCTTAACGTTGTGTGTTTTTAAAGTGATTTTTTTTTATTCAGATGCTAATATAGATATTTCAAGGGACAATATACTGAAACAGAATAGATATTTTTCTGAATTCACCCACATGAATTCGCAGATCAGAGACCATTTTTAAATATAAAGCTAAGCTTGCCACTCTTGACTTTTTTTGGTGATTTATGGATCAACGCGTTACTTGTTTGGGTCATTTCTAAGGCATAGTTCATTTAGAGAAATTTCACAGGAGTTACTTTGTGAAACTGGAAGCCTCCCAAGATGCCTTATTTTGACTAATGGCCAAGATGAAACTGTTTGAACTTTAAATGACTACACAGCCTCTGCCTTAGCGTAGTTTAAGGGTTCACTCACACAGTGCTTATGCACACAGTGTCCATCAGTCTTAAAGGAATAACAAAGATATAGGAATGTAGATTTTTTTTCCCTTAAATGCACCTTTTTGCCTACATTATACACCTTACCCACAAATATAAGCAATGTATTTGCAAGAATTGGGAAGAAATATTTGCAAAATCATATTCTTGTTTCAGATCACAACATTCCCTCTTGCTCCACGCTGTAGCAGAACACAGAAGTGATGAAGCTCAAGCAAATGACTGACAAAAGCCTTTTAATTGAACATTTATAGAATCTAAAAACACAGACCTGCCATGGAGAAAGCTAAGGTGGGACGTGTGATAAAGAATTTCAGAGTGGTGAATTTCCCTTTTCTTTGCCAAATACTTCAGGTTGTCTGTCTCTGGAGTCTATACTCATCTCCTCTATTAACTCTGTAGCTAGTAAGTCCAGCTTTCTCAACAAGCAACAGACACGAAGTTTCATTAATGGCTCTCTGTCAGAAATAGAAACAAATCAGCTAAAGACATCTCCACCTGGAGCCTTAAAGCTGAATATTGGAAGAAAGGATAAAACTGAAAATCATAAACTCTCAGTGAATGTTCAATTTTGTGTGGAACACAAAACATGATAAAGCAAATGTGTCAAATGTGTTAAAATCATAACACAGAAAGCTCTTTGCTTTCCAGTCTTCAATTCTTTTAGTCCTTCTCTCTGTTTCACATATGAATTGACTGAATTTTTTTATTGATGAAATGCCTGGAGAAGTGAAGGTGTATGTAGTGCTGTTCCAATTTACTGAAAGAATGTCTCTGAAGACTAAATCAGCATTAATATATAGTATATATAAATCTAGAATAACATCCAAACTCTTCAGATGGGGACTAGTAATCTTAACAGCACTGGACACGTCCTAAAGGCAACCTAAAACACACAAATTGTGAGTTTTTATTAGTGAGTTATTTTCTCCCAAGATCATCATAAAAAGAAAGTTTATTACACATACTAGAAGGATGTAGAGGCTTTTCAGAAATCTAATTTCTTCATAAAATGTACTTGTTAAAGGGTAGTTTCTAAATCTTCCCAGCTGTCCATCCTGACTGATTTTATTTTCAAAAACAACTTAATAGGGGTTGAATTTTCCCTGTAGTAATAGCTCCTTGAAGGCCTTTGGAGAGTGAGTAGTGAATTAACCAACCTACAGAGTGACCTAAATTATGAACAACCTCTAGGGCACCTGAGGCAAGTGAACTTTCCCTCACTGCATTCCGGAGCTGATGTACAACAACAACACTTTTTTGTAAAACCTAGCTGCCATTGGCTATTCTATAATTACTTGAGTTCTCTAAAATAGTAGCTGCTGCTGCCTGCACAAATCTGGTAACTTGCTTGCTTGTTTGTTGTCTTCTAAGTTTCTTACATAAGTCTTAGCTATGTGGAAATTATGTTAAAATAAAATAAAAAAGACAAAAATGAATATTTTAGCTGTATTTTTGTATTTCTAATTAGCAGCACTTTTGGTAAGCATTTAAATTTGCAACTGTTGGTAAACATCAGTGCTTATATTTTCCCATATTTCAGCTGAAGAGAGCCAACATAAATCTTTCTTCAGTGTCCTCTTAACTAATTGCTGAAAACCAATCAAAATTCATTAACTGGAAATTTTAAGACACCTTTTTTATCTTTATCTTCTGAATAATCTGAATGGGGAAAACCCAGATTTTTTTAATCTACTTTCCAGGAAAGAAATATACGAATGGAATTTCTTGTCCTTTGAAAACAGAAAAAAGCCTCCTCTGTACTTGAACAGAATAGAAATACCTATTTGGTCACACCTCCAGACTCCTTAAAATTGTATTTAGTGCTATGAATTTAAAACTACATCAAAAGAGAATGAATTTTTTATATTGATGTTCTAAGCACATAAGCACTTGACGAAATAGTATGAATTTTTGGTTTGTATCCTATTTTAAATGTAAGATAAAAATTAGCAGAATTGAAAACAGACCTCACATGAAAGCAGAGTGACAGTGTGATTTCTGGGAACAGTACATTTGTAATATTAGACTTCTAGTATTGTTTTTGCAGCTAAAAGGAATTGGGCACTGCAATTTCAATGATTTTATTGAAATATGCTCAGTTCATATTTTATATCACCTTATTGGCTTCATAAGAGAAATGTAAAATACATTTTTGTGTATGCATGTGACACAATCTAGGAAGCTTATGCTTCCCAAGCTCATTTTCAGTTTTCCCTTTATTTTACATCCACTTTTATTTATATATTTATAATATCTATATATATATTTAATACAAATATTTTGTCTTCCAATTACTGTCTGTCTTAAATTATTGTCTTTATTTTTGGGCTTATAATTTGCTGATAGGGAACCACAGATGGCCTAAAGTATATCCAAATTTTCTTCTTTATTCTTTTTTCTAGCTTCATTACTTGATATTTCAGGAAATTGTCATCTGGGGAATGCCTTAAGAAAACTTATTTTTCCTCTGATTGTGAATCTTTTGAGTCTTAAACATAGGTGGTGATGCCTGTGTGTTCAACTTACTAAGTAAAAGGCCAGGTAAAGAGAAAGTTTGTGGACCCATTTAAAGGAAATATTTCTCATGCTTGTAACTATCATTGGATGGTTGGATTCTGTGACCTACATGGTCCTTGTGATTCCTAAGATTATCTTATTCAAACAGACATAGTACAGTATATTTTCCAAGATAATATAACATGAAATGTTCTCCAGATGAATTTAACAACTGTTTTCAGATTCATCATTCATATTCTCTAGCTATGGCAGTGCTAACTTGGGACACCAAGCATCACAATAAAATTTCGCTCTTTCATTGTTCAGAAATGTAAGGTTTTTTGTAAACAAATTAAACCACCCACCAACATTTTACCACAGTTTTGACATATCAACCTGTTGTCCTAAGAATTCTGTTCATTATTTCATAACTACCATAACTCTCAGCTACTGCAGTAGTCCTCTTCCTTTGTTATATTTCTGGGATTTCAGATGTGCAATAAATTTTTTTTCCATCTATTTCAGATTCTTCAGTATTTTTAATAGGGTGTTTTGCTACCTCTATATATACAAAAAAAAAAATCAATCCTCTTTCAATACATAAATAATGAGGCTTTTAATGCACTAAATCTATTTTATGGTATTAATACAAATTTCACTACCTTAATATTTCCACAGAAGGGGAAATTTTTAGCAATAAAAAGAAATACGAAAGAAGGAAAAAGATTTGATGTGGAAGAGAAAACTAAAATATGAACCAATCTTTCAAATTTATATATTTACATGTGGTTTCAGACATTTCTTTTTGTATATATTTTAATAGTGTAGGTATTGAACTTTGGACAAGTTGATGTATACTATGATATTTGGATTATGGACATTGATGAACCCCAGGGAGGGATTAGATTTTATATTAGGAAAAAATTATTCACATAAGGGTTATCAAGCAACAGCTTGCTCAGGGAAGTTGTTGAGTCACTGTCCTTGGAGGTATTTAAAAGATGTGTAGATGTGGCCCTTTGGGATATGATTTAATGGTAGATTTGGCAGTATTGGGTTAATGCTTGGATTTCATGGTCTTAAGGGTGCTTTGCAAAGTAAATTATTCTTCACATAGGAGTAGTACAGAAGTGCCCTGGATAAAAAAAACATCTTAGGGATTATATTTTTGAAGAGGAAGTGCTCTCATTTTGAAGAGGAAGTCCTTTCTGATAGATAACTACTCAGCATTTTACCCTGTGACTTCAGAATGTTTAGGTTCATGTACAATATCTTTATGCTTTTCACAACATTAATGATGACTGCCCATACGATAGTTTAAGCAAAGCTCTAATAATTTTCTTCCATACTATTTGCACTTTTTTACATTGTCAGAACTAATTATTTATCCAGAAGACATGTTGGATCAAAAGACCAGCTATGGTTTAGTTTTTTCTGAATTCTATAGCCCTCTAGTAATACTCATCTCTGCATATATTAGTTTTAATGAATTCACATAATAAAGGCCTGAATACAGGTCTGATATCTAAGAACTCCCGAATCATAATTTTGGCTCTTGAAGACTGATCACACGTGAGCTGCTGTGTTTTAGTGTTTAAAGAAAGTTTCTGGGCACAACATTTTCACAGAAATACTATGGACACCTTAATGCTTCTAACCGTAATTTGAAGCTAAATGGTGCCATACTTTTGAAATTTTTTTTTGTGTGGCTATAGTTCCTACTATTCCTATGTAAGAAGTTTGCATTATATGTATCCTTTCCATCCTTATTTAATCCATACAGGAATGAAAAATACATTACAACATCCCTATCGGTTCATAACTCAGACATAAATACTTGCATAGTTTCATTATTGCTTATCTGTGCTTGAAATCATTGGGAATTTTAACTATCGTCAAATCACATTTTGTATTCTGGTTGGGCTTTCTTGCATTTTCATGTTGAAGTTTTTTACCCAGTCCCCAGTGGTATAAGTCCAGGCTGCTGTCTCACAGGGTGGTTTTGAGCCCAGGTAGCTGTTTGCTGTGTCTGTACAAGCACTTGCACATATGACAAGCCAGATTAGGAAACCAAACTATTCTGAGAAGGATCAGTTCCACGATCTCAGAAGCTGCATGTCTTGCTGGAGCTCAAAGAAACGCAATGAGTGCCAGCCTGAAGGCAGAAGGTAGGACTGTACTTTTCCACAAATGCTTAAATTAAGTTACAATTAAGTAGAAGGTCTTAGTAAAATTATAGCTTAAGTTACTATGATTAGGTAGTGGGACACATTCCAAAACTGACCAGACTTCCCCACGCTACTGCACATTTTTATCTACAAAATAGATACAAAATTCAAATTTCAGGGCTTGGTGGTATTTTAGACTTGTTCTGTGTATATGGCTTATCATGTTATTATATAAGGAATGTCAACTTCATGTATATAAGTGTTACATCTTTTCTGAGATATTTGCTACCTTAATGTCATTTATATCACGTCTACATTTGTGTAGGTGTCTGTTTCCATGTCTATGCAAAAATAACTTTTTGTACCTGTACTGGCTATACTTCCGTGGCATTTGCTGATCATTCCATGCAAAACCCTTGAGTGGACTTGTTTTGGTACGTGAGCTGCTGTGACAGCTGTGCTAAACATAAGAGCTGTACAGTTTCTTTAGGAGCATAGCAATTAAAAAAAAAATGTCCGTGTCAACTTCTTATCTTCCAGGGAAAAAACAAAAGAAACCGTACAAAAAGACAACTTATCATTGTTTAGTTACAGTATCACTGAAAGAAATAAAACATTATTGCAGTATGCACTTACAAATACTTAATACCAACCCAAGAAATAAACTAATGATTTTCAATTAATCCTGGAGATGCCCCATGCTGTTAATTGAACTAAGTTAATTTACCACAGGGCAGTCAGACAAGTACCACTTACATATGCCATTCCACATACTGAAGAAATTGTTTTCTTTATATCAGCTCTCATAGAAATCCAAAACTAATTTCCTCAAGTATTTTATTTCAAAGGGTTCAATATATCTGTTATCTCTTCCAAAACCAGATAAAAGTACATTTTGGAGCTTTTGTTCATCTTTTTGATTTTTAAATTTAGACAAACTTGTGGTTATTGTTATTTAAATAAACACTGACAATAAAATAATTTAATGTTGAAAAACCTTATTTTACTGGGTTTTTTTGGGAAGGATTCTGTTTCATTTTGTAGGTTTTTTTATATACCATTCAAAAATTTCAATCAAAATTCTAGTTTTCTTTTCATAAAAAAAAAGAATAGTTATTAAGAAATATTTTTTTTCCATTTCCTACTTGACCATCTTTTAAATTTAAACAACAGAATACCCGCCAGTGTCCCTAGTGCTACTCATGCTGCTTCCCCCCCCCACCCACCTCTTTCTAGTCTCTGTGATTTACATCACTCTGTAAATTTGTCACTGAGCAGGATAGGATTTAAAGTGGCTTCAGACCAAAGGGAATGACAGTTTAATAGGGAAAGTATAAGCTGCACACACATGCAAAGCTAAACAAGGAATCCATTCACCACTTCCCATGGACAGGCAGGTGTTCAGCCATCTCCAGGAAACTAGGGCTCCATCACACATAACAATGACTTGGGAAGAGAAAAGTCATAACTAAGAATGTTTTCCCCTCTTCTTACTTCCCTCAGCCTTCACTGCTGAACATGATGCTGTACAGCACAGAATTTCCCTTTGGAGTGTTAGGATCAGATATCCTGGCTGTGTCTCCTTCCAACGTATTTTGTGCCCCAAGTCTACTTTCTGATGGTGTCATATGAGAAGCAGAAAAGACCTTTATGTTGTCGAATATTGTTTCCTTTTTACTTCCACTGTGTCCTACAGTTTGTGGAAAGAAAAAAAAAAACAAACCCAAAACCACAAAACAAACAAACAAACAACCCACACACCACAGTGAAAGCATAATGAGTCATTTGATCTGCCTAATTCCTAGAGTATAACTTTGTTAAGAGTTCAAGAAGTGTTTGGACAATGCCTTCAGCAGGTGGTGTGAATATTGGGGTCGTGCTCTGCAGTACCAAGAGCTGGATTTGATGGTTCTTTGATGACCCTGCCAACTCAGGATATTCTATGACTGTGATTCTAAGAGCTTTATGCCAGATTACAATAGTTAGGAAGTTAATTTACCTTGAAGTTATTTCCAGAAAAAAAAAATATTATGCATCTTTCTGGCCATGATTCCTGATCTGCAACTGAAAAATGTATTTATTATTTCACTTCCTATTTTTGTAGATATCAGAAAAATATTTCTTCATCTGCGCTTAAATTGGTTGCAAAGCTTTTGTCATCTCTGAGATGTGAATCTTCGAGACAATAAAAAAATCTTTTACACATAAACAACTTTATATAATTTTGTGAAATACAATGAAATGGTCAAATGTCTCCACTTTATATTGATTCATTCACTAGGAAAAAATGTAGGATACAATTCTTAGAAATGTGAGGCATAATTACATCTACTTGCTAATGGGATGAAAGGCTGAGAATACAATAGAAGACTTTACAGCAACCTTGGATGTACAGGTAGATAAAATGATGAAACAAGTGTAGAAATATTCTACATTTAACAAGTTCTTATAAAAACAAACAAACAAACAAACAAAGCCAAACAAACAAAAACCCAACAAAAAACTTGATGAATTGCACCTATTACCTGTGATTTTCTAGAAGAGTAATGTAGATAGATAGGTAGATCTAACTTGGGGAAATGCAAAGCATACAAAAACCAAAAGAAACATGGTACCAGTAGAGAAAACAGAAAGAATTATGCGTGCGTAGTGCAAAAATAATCTATAGTAAAATAAGGAGGAGCGTCAAAGTGGCTGAATTCTTTGATTAAAAACACAAAACTGACAAAAATGAAATTAGATTAACTAGTCTGCAAAATAAATGCAATTTAAAATAAATATAATTTTAAAAGCTATTTGGAATCTTCCTGTTAAAACAATGTAATTATGGTGATAGTCAAAACAGAAATAAATGTTGCCCATTTTCTGAGATTTACTGTCCTTAACACTGGCATTCAAGATTCCCATTCAGCTATGTTTAAAATTGACCAAGGGAAAAAAATACTGGTCTTTTTAAATTTTTATTTATTTATTTATTTAACCAGGACTTGGAAGAGGTGAGTTAAATACTGATTTGAAACATTTCTTCAGCAATCTGAATCCTTAAAAAATGGGGATAATGTTATTGACCTATCTGATAAGACTGTACTAAGCCTTTGCACAGCAGTTTAGATTTTGATTAATATTAAGAATTACCTTCAATGAAACCAAATAATGCTGAACAGAAATAAATGTATGGATGACAAAACCAGGTCTTTTCTCCCACAGAAGAAACCCATCATAGCAGTGATTGACCAGGAAACAAGTGTAATATTCACAGTAGTGGGGATGGTAAATTGTATTTAAATCCCACAATAGAAATTTTCTAAGTTTCAAAGAGGTTACTTTATCAGTGATAGACTGAAGAACATCAGATTTAAAGACAGCAGCACAAGCTGGTGTTTTAATTCTCCTTGAAGTTTAAAGCTCTGTTATAGAGATTCTCAACTCTTTGAGATTATTTTATGATAATGAAATCACGTAGTTAATTTCTGAATTATATAATGAATAAAGTAATGTATAAATAGCATTTTTCATTATCTAATTCCTTAGTCTTCAATCACAACTGACAAATATTCTATCTTAAATCTTTTTACCCATTATCAATTCTCTCTACTTGTAATATAAATAAAGCTGCACAGAACTGAAATGGCACGAGGGAATACTGAGAAAAGCTAAATGAGTGAGGAAATCTGTGTTGCTTTAAAGCATATCTGAGGGAAGTCTTGGGTGTTTCCATGGTTATATTCTGTTCTGCCATTGCTTATGGAAATTCAGTAGATGAGTTACATTTATGTTAATAGGATATTAGCATAAGCAACTGTTCAAATTATGTATTATATTACTGTGGTCTGCAAGGAGAGGAAACACAAAGGATAAAAAGGAGCAGAAGTTCTGAGACATCTGAGGACTCTAAAGCAAAAGAAAGGTTTTGCTAAGGTCTACTATTTTGCTTGCATAGAGGCTAATCCTAGTAATTTATTACATTTTTTTGTCTCAAAAATAATAGAAAAAAACCCTCCAAAATACATATCAGACAATGGGATGAGGAAAATTAGAAGATTTAATAATTATTTTCATGAATAAAATGACAGAAACTCATCAGAAACAACAAGAAAATTAAGTTGGGTTTTTTGCCTTCTCCTTCATTAAACTGCTGTCAGAACTTGTGCTTCAAAAAATAATTGATTTCACTTTAAGGATATAAACAGAGGAAAGAAGGGAAAATAATCTTTTCTTAAAACCAAAATAAATTTGTCAGACATTCTAGAAAGAACAGGTGGCAAAATATAAGGAGAGCAAAGCAGCCCCTAAAACAGGGTCTTTGTGTTTTGTGACTCTCTCTGTGAGAGTTTTTGAGTCAAGATCAGAGAATAAATAACAGTGCAGTGTTGTGGTAAGAACCCATCATAAATCTCCACAAAGCAAGGCAATTGATGAGGCTTTTTGTACAGAACTATCAGAATCCTCACGATTTCAAAACCTGGCTTTTATTTGTGTTGTCAAACATGCAGTAATCTCCTGGGAAGAAAATACTGTGCAAGCAATTCAAGAGGTTTGTAGATTATGGTGGTGATTGCCCCAAGGCAAGGGCTAGGGGACTTAACTACTCTGAAGTGCTACTTGTCCTGGTGCTCACAAATTGGGACTTCCTAACTGTGCACTGAATTCAGGATCTAGGGGAATGATCTGGGAAAATAAGCAGTATCACTTGGACTCTGGATTTCCACAGAAATTCCCCCCCCTCTATATAAAGAGCTTCAAAACACTGAAAAACACCCAAAAATTTGGAACAACTATAAGCAATAAAGAAGAAACATGAATTTACTGCTTGAACAAAATTATTGCTTGGACACTTTTGCATGAAATCAGAAGAGCCAAAGACTTACTGAAGTTAAAATAAGAAAATGTCATGAAATGAAATGAGGAAAAAATGTTCAAGATAGGCACAGAAA
>VWYO01013232.1:36995-70631 GCA_013400275.1 Rhadina sibilatrix | reverse complement strand
TATGTGGTGCAGAAATTAGTGGTAGATGATGTTGAAAAAGCTGAACTACTCCCTGCCTTTTTTTTTTTTTTTTTCTGTCTTCAGAGAAAAAGTCTGATCACAGAAGTGGGAAAGCAACAAGTTAGGGATGCATTCATGCCCATGAGGTCAGACGGAATTCAATTTAAACTGCAGAAAAAGCATTCTAATGTGTTTTTGAGGCCCTTTCTCCAAAGAAATCATAACAAATGAAGAAGGTCTCATGCAATCAGAAAGACAACAATATTGGAATCAGCTATCTTTAAGTACCACAAAAGGGAGGATCCAGGGGCCTCTCAGCCAGTCACCTTCCCTTCAGCCCTGGAAAAATCACAGACAAGCTTCTCATGGAGCTCATTTTCAGGTTTGTGAAATAAAAAAGGGAAATTAGGAAGATTTTATGTGGATTTACCAGGAAAATAAATGTTTGATGATCTTTATTGCAATTTATGACGAAAGGACTGTTTCTGCAGATGAGGATTTGGTAGCTTCTACTCCAGTAAGGTTCTTGTCCCCTGCAGTGAAAAATAAGAAAATATATTTTATTACCTATTATTTTTTTTTCTTTTTGTTTACTTTTCCATATACCATATAAACAATTCCAAGCAAATTTGTGACAGAAGTAATAATTTTATCTTTCTTTCTTGGTTACTTGAACCTCATTTTCTTACTTTCAGGTAAAATATCTTCATTGCAGAAACAAATATTTGCAGATGTAATTAAATGGAGAATTTGATATGTTCATAACTAACCACATATCACTTGTCAAATTAAGTACATTCTTATATCTTTATGAATTATTAAAAAACTACTAGCTAATTTGTATAATACTGTTGAAATTAATATTTTTTTAAATAATTTCTTGTAATTAGTGCTCTAAGTATTCCAACTAAATTATATTAAACTACTACTGTAAGTAAAGTCATTCTTTTCTGTTTGTAGGGTCAAAGCTTCAATCAATGCAGAAAAAATTATTAGACTGAAATAAATTAATGTGCTGAGGACTCAAGGAACACTAAGATTCAATTAGCAAATAACACTGCAAATAACATGATTGAAATAAATCACTTTTCTGTTTGTTTAGAAATTAATATGTTTTCATTTCATTCTCTAAGAGTAAATCCATATGCTTTTACAGTTTAAATTTAGAGAAATTGATAGACATAGATTTATTTTTTTTTAATCTTTGAAATGCCATTTCTCAAAGAAGCTTCCTGAATAGATATAGAACTTTTCTGTCCCTGGAACTGAGAAACGTGTACATTTAATTATCCAATATGAAAGACAAGAATATGAAAGACAAGGATATGAGAGACTTTCCTTAAAAGTAAGGAAATAATTAGTAACACTGCAATTAAGAGAACATTCAAGATTTAATAAAACAGTGTAGAGACATCATGTTTCTCTAAATCATTATTACCTTATACATACCTTGGTGTATCTAGTCTGTATCTAAAACTGTTTGCTGATTTCAGGAGCAAAAAATACAGCTGCATAATTTTAAATTATTTTCGTTCCCAGTTTTTTTTTCCTAAAGAGTACAACTTCAATTTTGTATTTCCTCCTTCACCAACAGAGGTGTCCTGTAAGATCCAATCCTGTATTTGAATTCAATACATTTGCAGGGACGTCCCTGCCAGCCAGAAGACAACATTTCTAGTGACATAAAATAAGGAGCCTAACTATATATGAATTCTCTGTAAATTGTTAACTAATAACAAAAAAGAACAATTTAGTCAATAAATCACTGAGAGTTGTCTTTTTGTTTGTTTGTTTTTGGTTTTGTTTCACTGACATAATTTCATAGTTTTATTTTCAATGGCTTTCAAAAGTAGAACAGAAAGATGGACTTGTGTATTATAAACTTAGGTTTATTTAGTGCAATTTCTTAATGATTTGCATGATTTTCCTAAACACTCTAGATTCATAACTGAACTAAAGACTTTGAGGACTTAACCCTCTGCATAATAACATAAAAGAATTTTTTTTTTTTTTTAGTATTAAGATCTTTGAGCAATGTGATGTCCATCTACATATAATTTTTAGTACATTGAATGTCACAGCAGCAGAAGTAATAAAAGGCATGATCCTCTCTTAGTCTCTTAGTGAGCAAAACAAGTAAAAAGAGCCCAAGATGTGAAAATATAACTACAGTATGTGACAGAATAAAAGCATCAGAAAGGACAAGTGTCTCATTGCAGGCCAGCAAGCAGCAGTGATGAGATATTCTCAACTTCTACAACTTAGCCAAACTCAGGCATGTTCCAGCTCACTGTTCTCATATTCCTGTAATCTCACTAAACAGTTCAAGGTAAACAGCTGGATAGCTGCATACACTCTGCCCTTCTGTCCACCTCTGAGGTTGCTTAAGGTGTGACTCATTGCAACATGTCTACTTCATTCATCTTTCAGTCATTTCAAATTCTGAGCTAAACATGAAGGAAATTCCCAGTTGGAAGTTGATGACTGGCAGCAATGACCAGGTAGGGCTAGCTATCCCGTATGTGCCATGAGTTGATTAAGTTTCTATTCCTTGAGCTGGCATCTTAAAATGTATATTACTATAAACAGTACATTGCTACTTAAGTTCCTGCCACTAATGTAATAAAAAAGTAATAAAT
This sequence comes from Rhadina sibilatrix, assembly GCA_013400275.1. NCBI lineage: Eukaryota > Metazoa > Chordata > Aves > Passeriformes > Phylloscopidae > Rhadina > Rhadina sibilatrix. The sequence continues at coordinate 67,992 of VWYO01013232.1, read as the reverse complement.
TAGTTTAATATATCACCACTCTGTCAAACAGTTATTGCAACCAGTAGGATCAGGCTCAGTATATCTATGATTCCACACAGAACAAAACTAGCTCAGGAGTATGGGGGTGAAATGCGTGTTTGATCCTAACGCTTTCATGCTCACAGCTATACTCTCAGCAAGCTAAATTAGAGGTGTAAGATTATATTCCTCTCCCCCAGCAGGTACTTAAGAATCTTAATCTTTCTATATGTCAGCAATCACTTGTACTCCTAGGTGTTGAGGTCAACAGAGACCAGATGTGCTGGCAGGAGCTGTGCCCTCTTCCTTTCCAGTAGGAACAGATCTATTTCTTCCCAGAGAGGTGAGCAAGGCCAAGAACCAAAGCTCCTGAGGTGGCTCATGGAGGGCAGTGCTGGAGCCTCTCTCAGCTCATTCTCTTCTGAACCCTGACCAACAGCTCCATTTGGGGCCCTGCTGTGGTGCTTGGCTAGGATGGACTGAAAAATGTTGGGTGGGATCATCGAACCTATTACCTCACTGCAGATACTGACAATAACACAGTACAGGATTTTTTTATAATTTATTTATTTGTTAGTTTATTTATCTATTTATTTATTTATTTATTTTAAATTATTGCCAGAAGCCCATGGCTCCGCAGTGCCCTGGGGTTCTGGGTCTGGGACCTGTGAGGCCTCAGCATGGGCCTGAGCTGGGAGGACAGCTGGGAGGACACTCTGTGTGTCTTGAAATGAGTGACTCTCACCTCCCTGGGGTTAGCTGGGGCTGTGCAGTTCTATCCATGGTAAATGGTTTGAGCAGCCACCATCCTTCCTGAATGACAAACTCCAGCCTTGAGTCCTTGTTTGGAGGACCTGAGAGAGTGGGTCTGGCAAGAGACAACCTACATCATTGGATCTTCTATAGACATTTGAGTTTCTTGAACCTCTCAAGCAGAGATTTAAACTAAACATCAATGCCATGGTGGACATCTGCAGCCAGCTCTGAGACAGGTTTGTCCCCAGATGTCAAATATCTGCTATAACAGCTCTGAAGTCGCTCAATAGCAACAGAGGGCATCTAGATTTTCAGTGCTCTGAGAGCTTGTCAGTCTCTACCAGATCTTAGTGGATCTTGAATTATGAAGGTCTTTGACTTAGTCTCTAGGAAACAGAGAGTTCCCCACAGAGTGGCAGCAGCTACCACAGCCCCAAAGCAGAATGACTACACATTCTCAATTTACTACAAAGAATTTCCCACAGTAACATTGCTATGATCTATGCCTTTTTCCTGGGCACTGACATGTAATCAAGGACTCCAGGAGTTGTTTTCTCCCTTTCTTCCTCAGTGCTTTTCCTTTCACTCTTCTGCCCAAATTCATCCCAAGAGAACTCATTATTTCTCTGGTAGGAGTGGAAAAAATGTCTGTGCCAAGTCCCTTCATATTTTCTCATCCAAAATATTAAATTACAGCTGTCCCTGCATAGACATTTTTTCAAGCCAGTTCCATGATCATTTACCCTACTCTCAAAGCTAGCAGGACGCCAGCCAGCAGCAGTGTGGGTACTCTGCTTTAACTGCTGTGCAGCTTTCACATTACAAGCCACTTGTCTTTTGAATTTTCTTAATCACGAAGTGGTTTGGATTAGAAAGGACCTTAAAGATCATCCAGATCTAAGCCCCATCTACCCATGGTAAGGGACAAGCTTCCACTAGACCAGACTGCTCAAAGTTCCATCCAACCTCTCCTTGAACACTTCCAGGGAGATACAATGGCTCTGGGCAACCTGTGCCAGTATCTTACTGCCCTCACAGATACATGTTGATATTTCTTTCTTACTTATTCCTTATACCTAATCTCAACCTACACTCTTTCAGTTTAAGGCAATTACTCATTGTCTATCACTACATACTCTTGTAAAAAGTCCACCCTAGACCCCCTCTAGGTACTGGAAGGTTCTATAAAGTCTTCCCAGAGCCTTCTCTTCTCCAGGATGTACAACCCCAGCTCTCTCAGCCTGTGTACGTAGGAAAGGTGCTCCAGTGCACTGATCATCTTTCTTTCCCTCCTCTGGACTTGCTCCACATCTTTCTTGTATTGGGGACCCCAAAGCTGGACACAGTCCTCTGAGGGGTCTCACCCAGAGAGTGACCAGAGTAGATGGAGAGAATCACCTCCTCCAATCTCCTAGTCATGTTCCTTTTCCATCAATACCCCAAGTCCATCTTCTCAGAGTTACTTTCAATCCATTCTTTGCTAAGCCTGTGTCTGTGCTTGGGATTGCTCTAACCCAGGCTTTGCACTTGGCCTTGTTGAACTTCAGGGGCTAGTACAGGCCCACCTCCCAAGTTCCCACTGGATATCATCCTTTCCCTTCAGCGTGTCAAACACACCACACAAATTGGTGTCAGTAGCTTTAGTTTGAAACTCTCTTTACCAGTTTGGCAAGCCTATTACCAAAGATGCTGTTCTTTTTCCCTGACAGGCAGGTCCCACTAGCCCCCAGTAGACCAGATTTCTCAAAATGTGTCCCATGGCCTAAACAGCCTAACCTCTTCCTGTGGCACGAATCCTGTAACTATGATTTGCCAAACTTGGCTGGCCATTTCAAACCTCTAATCATAGAGATATTTTAATTGTGTATCTGTCTGTGCATACTTGAGTACACATTCCACATGCCACAGTAATAGAGATTACTGATGCATGCAATAGACAAAAGTAATAACTGAACCCTGTGCTTTGAAAAGATAAACGTTCTGTAATTTTTGAGCAGGTATAATAGTATTCTGAGGTGTAAGATGAACACAGTTTTTTGTTGTTGTTGTTTTTTGTTTGTTTGGGGGGGTTTGTTTTGTTTTATTTTATTTTTTCCAAGAGAGAAAAATGTTTCTTTTAGTCTGTGGATACCAGCCCTCAACTGATAGCAGCTCCTCAGAAATCACTAAGGATACACAATGCACATACTAGATAAATGAAACAATTTAGGGGAAAAGTTTTGGAGTGTTCATGAATTTATGCAAATATATTACCTCTTCAGGTCATCCGGAACTGGAAGTTTAAAATCCAGAATAAATAAGAGACTCTATATATTTTCAGTATTTAAGTATTACAAAACTATAATGCATGAAACACATTATTGCTCTCATGATAGGAAAGAAAATGAGTGTAATGGTTTTTCTTCTGTTTTCATTTTCTCTTCTTTCTGGAGTTACTGCTGAGAGGAATGGAACTGACTTCCCTGACAGAGTAACAATTTGTATTTAAGAGGAACATGGCTGGTTTTCTGAAAAGTTTGTGTTTTGCAAGGATGTGTCACAATCTGAACAAAGGAGAAGGAAATTGTACTTTCTTTCACGTCTCCATCTTTTGCTTGCGACTCACACTGTTCTAAGGTTTCTGAGCTGCCAAGTTGTTTTAGTGAAAATCTGTCACGTTGAAAAGTCTTAAAGCCAGACTTTAAAGGATCAAGTTATGAAAGAATACACTGCTTTTTCTTCCTAACAGTGCTCTAGTAAAACTGAGTATTGTTGCCTCAGGGTAGTAGAAGTGTAATTCCTGAGGCATTCATATTTCATGTTAAGTACACATTGCCATGAGCTTTGTGATTCTACTCAGAATCACAAATAATAATTCCATTTATTTGCAATCATCTGTGCTGCCCCTCAGGTAGATGGGAAGGAAATCATCTTGCAGGCAAATCTGCTAAAAGCAGTGATGTAAAACTTTCAAAACTTTTTGTAATATTATGCACTTTTTCATAGTGAATATTAATTCACTGATATATATTTTAATGTTTTTATATTAAAGAGTATTTGGAAAACATTTATACTAAAAAGATTTATGTTTGGAAAGAAAAATCTTTAAGTCTAGAAATGTATGTTATCATAATATTATCTGGCAGGAAATTAACATCCTGCTTGGCTTCGTGATATCAATCTTTTCAATGCCAATTTGCAATTACATAATTGATGGCATACAAGCAACTTTATGAAGGTGTTAATGATGCACAGCAGACCAAACAAGCTACTCCCATATGTCAGAAAACAGTTATAATAACTTCTTCATACAAATATTCACTCCTATGAATAATTCTTTTAGGCCCCTTCTACAGGGTAGGGGGAAGCAGATACATGTTGATATGAAAACAGTGCTTCCATCATCATTCACAATGACTTATGATTATGATCCAAAATCATAACTTTATATGTTGGGCTTTATGCTTGACTTTTGGTGCATTCATCCTGATGCCAAATAAAGAGTCATGTGCCTAAGCATCATCGTTCTGCCTTTGGAAAAATGATTAACTTCTCTACTCCCATATGTCAGAACTGCAGAAAACTGCTGAGAGAAAACTCAGCAACCTGTTTAGCTTGAACAATTTTCAAATCAGTGCTGATTCAATGTTCAGATTATTTAACACACAGTGCAATATGGTATTGCTGAATAAAGAAATTGATTTACATGCTTATCAATTAGCTCCAATCCTATGTTCTTAAGTTAGACAAAATAAATAATTTATAAATTTCTCTGATCTATGATGAAGAAGCTCAAAGATTTCTTTCTGTTTTCCCTTGTGGCATAACTGGAGTGGGATGGGAAGCATTCTTGTACTACGTATACAGATTTCATTATAATAGCTTGAGTGTATTAGATGTTTATATAGAATCCATTTGTCACCAGAATTAACAGGTCCTGTCTGACTTTTATCTAGATAAATGCTTGCATGTAAAGTGGTCACTATAGAACAAGGCTTCTGAAAGTAAGTGGAAGTCAGGAAGTACCATTTTGGGACTACTGGATTTGAATTACATTATATCATATTTAAAACCTGGTACTGCACTCACCAAATCAGGTATGATAACATGCTCATTTTTCCATTTAAATATGTAGTTTCATCATGCAGATAGGCAATAAAGGATAATGTTCTTTGGAAGAAATGATGTTTCCAAACTCCAGCATCCAAAAGAAAAGAAAAGAAACATCTTTCTCATGCAGAGACTGATTCAGCAGGATACTCACCTGAGGTTCAGTAAAATTCATTCCACAGCTGTGCAGGTCCAACAATGGGAAACCATCACCAAAGAATATAGCATGCGATAGTTTGAATTGTCACTATTTCAAAGCATATGTCATCCTAGCCTTTAGATTATGTGCTGCCTTGCAAGGGAGGAATTCAGCAGAGTGCTATTCTTTCCTTACACCTAACTTCCCAGATTCTTCTTTCCCTGTAGGTTTCTGTCTATGGGATAAAATCTTATCTAGCATCAGTCTATGGAGGGCCCTTGGATGTCAAGAAAAAGAGAATAAAGCAAACCAGTGTGAGGAATTATACCAAGGGAAATGTTATTGTAGACCTGACTGCTCTTGTACTTTTCTGCTGAGCTTCTGACCCTATTCTTTATAGGGTAACTGAGATGGAGCTTTGGTCTGCCACAGAACAGACCAAATTCACATTCTTGGTCTTAGATTAAATTTTTGAATATCAGAACCAAACCTAGTTTATATGTAACTTGATTTTTAAAACCAAAAAAACCCAGACAGTTAAATTTGGATTAATTTACTTGAAATATACAATCTGCCCAAAATCACAGTGTAATAGTGACCTGTAGATCAGATTTACAAAATCATGATACTTGGAAAAGGAACTTTGGCAACTGTCTAATCAAATTCTCTTTATCAAAGTAGGAACAGCCAAATCAAGTTGACCAAGACCACAGTTGGTTGTTCAATATTACCAAAAATGGTGACTCTACAGCCTCCCTGGGTAACCTGTTTCAGTGTTTGACCACCCTCACACTAATTTTTTATGCTTCTGTTAAAGTGTAATTTCCTGTATTTCGGTTTCTGTCTATTGCCTCTTTTGCTGTCACAGGGTACCACAGAGGAAACACTGTCTCTGTCTTCCTTATTCATTACTCTCAGAGGTTGCTCAGGTTAGGCAGTTGTCCCACTCTGCACTACACAGTGGCCCAAACCCTGCTGCTCTGTGCAGCTTCAGGTGCTTTTGTATAAGAAGCCTATAAAATGACAAGAGCGTGCCCAGAGGGGGGGAGACAAGACGGTGAAACCTCTTGGGGGCAAGACTTACAAGGTGTGGCTGAAGTAATTTTTGTAGTTCAGTCTGGAGAAGAGAAGGCTGAAATATGACCTCATTACAGTCGACAATTTCTTCAGGGGTATAAGCAGATGGGAGGCTGCTGATTTCCCCTCTCTGATAATCAGTGATAGGACATGAGTAAATGGAATGAAGCTGCTTTAGGGAATGCTCAGATTGGACATTTGGAAAAGGTTCTTCACAGAGAGTTGATGGTCATTCAAGCATTTCTTCATCCTTTGAGGTCCCTCTGGATGATAACACATCTGTATGGTGTATCACCAACTCCTCCTAGTTTTGTGTCATTTGCTGAGGATCATTTGCATTCTGCTCCACTTTCCAGTTCTGTAGTGAGGATGTTGAACAGTATTAGACCCAGCATAGGCACTTGGGATACTCCTCTAGTGACTGGACTCCACTGGATTGAATTCCAAAAGGCCTGCAGGTGTGCACTGATCAAAAATATTTGAACCTGACATTTCAGTCAGTTTTCAGTTCGTCTCTATGTCCATATTGCCTCAGTTTGTCTGTGAAGGCTTCATGGAAAACAAAATTAAAACACTTTCAAAATTCAGAATAAACAACACTCATTGCCCTCCTTTTTCCCTCCCATTAAGCTAGTAATTTCATTGTAAGAGGCTACCAGGCTGTTTAAGCATTATTTTTGTTTCATAAATCCATAGTCACTACTCTTAATCTCCTTGTTCTTCACATGTTTGGAAATGGCTTTGAAGAGGATTTGCTTTATGACCTTCCCAGAGATCAAGGACAGGCTGACTGACCTGTACTGTCTCAAATCTAAATATTTGCACAAAACACAGTAATTTTATTCTAAACCAAAACATTTAGACACTGCCTGCTCTGCCAGAGTAGACAGTCATAAAGAGAAGATTGATGAAAAAAAAACAAGACAAAAATTGACAAACATGAATTAGATATTGTAAATTATCTTTGTGAATCTAAAAATGGTAAGAAAGATGCCTCATTGCTTGAGTTGCTAAATGTTAATGTTTTCTCAGGAGAGAATTACGTTTTTTCAGTCTCATTAGCATTTAGACAGAAAGAAGCGTATAGAGTTCCGTGGCTATACAAGTGGAGTTTGGTTTCCAGAAGCAAACCATAATGCCTCTCCAGATTCGGAAGCTGACATGAGACTCTACTTTGGACTGAAACATTCCTAAATAAGTGGAAGCATGAGATTAAGATGACTGTTGCTTCATTGAGTTACAGCTTGAATAAATACTAGAGATTGACTTAGCATTATTGGTATTTTTCTAAATTCTTATCTGTGAGGGATAAAATTAAAGAGATTAGAGGTTCATTTACAATAACAAAGCTTTTCACTGTTGTACTTTACTGTATAAAATTAGTCTTCTGATACAATTAGGATTTTTTTTTTTTCCTTCTGGAACAAGGAATTAATTGTTTAATGACTTTTGTTCCAGCAGGAATGGAGTTGCTTAATGCCCGGCTTATTACATGTTGGAGTTTCTGTATTTGAGGTGGACATTTACACGTAATCGATGTTTATTGTCTGGGTGGAGCTTCTAAAGTTCAACAACAGAATCTTCTTTAAATCCAGTCAGTCATTGGTGTTTGAACTCCTCATATCATACTACTTTTCACATTCTCTCTCCGATTTCATTAACAGAATATATTTGAATTCAAATTGATAATATTAGCACCTGAGAGATGCATTAAAAAATAAACTATATGCTTTATCTAGATAATTTTGTGAATTCTTTTGCTCGGCTAACTGAAACAATATTAGACTTGATTAAAAGAACAATGGAAAAGTGTGGCTAAAGAAGAAATAGACATTCCTAGTGTTCAATCCCAAACAATATCAATTGATACCAAATCCTGGGTGGTGCTGATTTACAATATAATTTTTTTCACAGTCTGTATACTCATAAAAATTTCTCACATTCCTGAGCATTTTCATAAAACACATCAGTACTTATCAATCTTTATTAATAAGGATTGTTTGAAAATTGATGTCTAAACTAACTTTAATCTGTATGAATTAAGCTAAACAAATAGTGATATATCAAAATGTATATTGATACTTGAGTCTTTGTTCATACAACACTATAGGCACACAAGCACTCAATTTCTCTTGAAACTTTTATCATCAAACTAGCCTTAGATCAAATGTGGACTGTCATTTTCCTACTTGCTCTGCTAAAAAACATATTATGAATAAAATTCTATTGGATACTCTTTCAAATAAAATATAGCAAAATATATTTCAAAGCAGAAGATAAATTATGGAAGAATTGTACTAACTAATCCATACTAATAAATCCTTGTCTATTGTTTCCTTTTAAGGCTCTTGAATACATTGTGCAAACAAGATAAAGGTTTTTAAAAACGATGCAGTGATCTCTTAAAGAGATATGAAGATACTAAATTAGCTTTTTCAATCACTGATTGTCCGAATAACTTGAATGAGAGCAATGGCATTGTCACCTGTCAGGTACACAAAATAGAAGAGTTATCTCAAGAAAGGATTTAATTTAACACTTAGGAAAAACATGTTGTGAACAAATTTACAGATTGCGTGGAGGAAGGGAGGCTAAGTGTTTTGTTTAATGCATAGTTAAGTCAGAATTTGCCAGTTACAGCAAATTCTGAATACTCTTGTGTTTGCATCTCTTCAGCATGGTAATCTTATGAGTGTATAATCAGCAAGTTGTTATTTGGTATGAGCATCATGTGGTTATACTGAAAGAGCTATTTTGTGGGAAAGAAAGCACATTTCACGTAACTGCAATTTCCCTCTATCAACAAAACCCACAATGCAGCTTTGTGCAGCAATAACAAGTACCAAACAGTGGGATCTTACAGTCTGTCAAATTGTTGTTAATTACAGAATGTTGTTAAAGGAAAACATACTATGCAGAGCAGAGTAAGCATAACAAAGGGACATTTGTAGGCCAATACAGCTGTCATTGAAATAAGCAGAAATTTTGCTGTTAACTTCAATCCGAGTAGAATCAGCTTTTTTAATTTAACTGTGAACATAAAGTGGCAAGTCTTTTGCAAGCTATCTCTCTCTCTGTCAGCTGAAATAATATGATTCTATATTAAGGCATAGAAAATTTCTAGGCATGTGATGAATGCATGCCTTTTAGGGAAAGCATTAGTATGTTCTAGACATTCTTTCTGACTGCCTAAAGATATTCTTCTCCAAACTGGTGGCTGCTTGTCCCCAAACTGGTCCTGTCATGAGGATGAGATCTCAGTCCATGTTACTGGAACACCTAACAGTTTGTGGTAACTGTTAAGTATACTATTTGATGTGAAAATACTGCTGTCAGAAAAGCAGTGTTCAGCACCTGCTAACTTATATGGAGATATATCACATATAGAGAAGATTTAGGGATAAGAACAGTAAAAAAAAATACATAAATGTCTCATTGCAGCATTTGTATACTATCACAACAAAATAACAGGTGTTAATTTATACCTGAAAACTTCATTCTGTTCTCAGCAGTCAGACAGCAGTTTCTCTCTCAAGTTGTTCATCCTCCAGCTGAAACTGTTCTGCATGTTGCAGAGAACTACTTGTTTTGGTTACAATGCTTATTTAGGCTCATGTTTTATTGACTATTATATAATGCAAATGGAATATCAATAGTTGCCTTTCAAGGCATCATAACTGTCCTTGAAGTTTCAAAATAGAAATTGAGACACGTTTTCTCTCTTGTTTACCTGCTAACTTATTCAATGACTCTATATGTTGACCTTCATCATAGTGGAGGCTGCTGACAGTATTCTTAAGCTTCTTTTGGAATAGGTATCTCAAAAGATTAAGGAGGAACCCTGAAATGCCATTTAATTGTCCTTTGTTTATGTCTTCTATCACCAAAGTAACCAAACTGCAATCATAAATTTATGTAACATTTTACAAACCACAAATTTAGAAGCATTTCAATATCCTGAAATAATTATTTAATTTTTGTTCCTTTCTTCTTGGGTTGCATGAATTATATAATATGAACCATTTCATGGTTCTGTGATTCTGTGATAGAAATTTAAAACGGTATATAAAAAACATTTCTGACAATCTGCATTTCTATATCTTTATTTCTGTAAGGACCACACATTACATAGTAACAGAGCAAGTAACTTGTTAAGTATATATGGTAAAAATTTTCTTTTCTTTGAAATATTTTAGAAATAGAACTGCTTATTAACAATGAAAATTGATTACAGACAATTAAGTAATCATTTGTTTAATTAATAGATGATAAATTTAAAGGGAGTGATTTTTGTTAATAGAATTTCATTCAAAGACTTTTGAACTTTGAAGAGATAACCTAATCCTGGCACTGAGATCATGATTAATAAGAATTAATGTAAGCAAAAAAAATCTTGCTGGGTAACGCTGTTTTGGATCATAATGAAAGGAAAAGAGAAACATTTTCCTTCATTTTACTGGAGAGCACCACTACCTCTCTAATTCCTATATCAGATTAGAAATAATAATTTTCATGACAAGGAATATGTTCAAAGGAATTTTTCTTACTTTGATGCACATATTTTTACACGAAGGAGGAAGGGATTATATTAGATTAAATGTATTGAACAAGACTGAAATAATTTCTCATAATTAGATAACAAATTTCTTTATTTAGTTTATTTAGTTTATTTATTAAAAAGCCTTCATTAAAGTCTGAAGTAGAGCTGTCTATATGGATATTGAGAAAACTGATTTCTTTTTTCAACCTGTAGTGACATATGTTTAAATAACAAAATTATGTATTTCTTGGGGTTTTGATTGCTCTGTTTTCTTATCTAGAACATGTTACTAAGATTAAAAAAATATCATTTTTTTTATTTTTGAAATTTTATTCTGCTTTTCAGAGTGCTGACATCCTTCATCACATTGGAAGACATACTAATTTCTAACTTATTCAGTTTAATTTTGCAATTGTTTCCACTGGAGAAGGCATCTTTCTCCAGACACTACATATTACTCCCTGAATCCAACATGTGGGTTTCCAGAAATCTCTGACATAAGTCTGGCTGAAGTTGCTACATGAAATATTACTGCCTATTTGGCAGCAATACCTCTGAAAATATCAAATGAGCTTCTGTAAGCAGAAACACAGAAATAATAGAAAAATGGCTAAATGTCAAGAGAACAACCAGAAGATTGTGAGCACTGGGAACATTAAATGCACCCTGGACAGTGAACAAATAAGCAAATGATAGATACAGTATAGTGCCTGGAAGTACTCTACCAAAGTACCTTGAGAAATGTTTTTGGTAGAGGCTTGGGAAAAAAAATAAGGAACATTATTTCCTCTCACAGTGAAAGAGTGTGTGTGTGTGCATGTGAAATAATGCTTCAAATTTTACATATCGAGCTAGAGTTTTAATATAAATATTTATTATGCAATTTAATATTAATTGCAATTAAATATTAATTCCAATAATAGTGATTAATAAAATAAAATAAATATTTATTTAATGATGCAATTATCACCAATCAGATATGTAGGTATAATCTTTCAGTTTTGAGAAATGTCAAAATACTGTTTTCCCAAGTTTATAAGGGTTTAACAAAACGTGATTGACATCTGTGTAGCTAATACTGTAATCAACAAGATGAGTTCTCTATTGGCCAGCAGTTTCTCAGATTAAATGCTCAGTCTACCTTTAAAGGATTTGGGCTAATGTGGTGCCTTTATTACTAACCCATCTTTACTAAATTTCAGGTAAATTCAAAGATCATAACTGTTTGCACAGATGGATAATTATGCTGCTTTGACTGTCTAATTGCTTATATCAGAAGTTCAGTAGGAAGCTCTTAAGTATGAGCATGGGGATGATCATATGGTTCAACCTTCCTAAAAGGCTTCTTAAGAGAAAGATGACTGTCATCTGGTTTGAACAGTAGCCAGGTAATTAGTAAAAAAACCTTTTAAACCAAAAGAGGAAGCCCCCAAAAAGCGAAGATAAAGGAAGCAAAAAAAAAAAAAAATGATACTGTGAGAACTCAGAGTGCAAGCAGTCAACCCCTGGTTTGTCAGTGCTGGCAGTCACCCTACAAGCATTGAAGCCTGTCTGAGGGCTGATGGCACAACCCCTCCGTGAAGCACTGGGAGCAGCCTGTATGCAGCTAGAGCAGAGAGTGTGGGGGACAGCAAGCTGGGACCCTCATCTCAGTGTGCCCATGGAAACTTGTGAGTCCTCCCTTTCTGGTGAGTAAATGGCAGTAAGCAACAGGGAAACACCCAGAGCAAGATCACTCCCATCTGTCAAGGAAGGGTGTGTACTTAAGGAATCTGCCCTATACCCCAGCAAACAGGGCATGCTGGTAGCACAAATACAGCTTCAACAATGTCACAGAATCATAGAATATCTTGGATTGGAACAGACCTTAAAGATCATCTAGCTTCAAGCACACTGCCATGTGCAGGGATCTTCCACTAGAGCAGGTACCTCAAAGCCCCAGCCAACCCAGACTCGGGCACTTGCAGGGATGGGACATCCACAGCTTCTTTGGCCAACCTGTTCCAGGGCCTCACCACCCTCACAGTAAATGACTTTGCAAGGGATTAGAACTGTGTAGGGTTAGATATACAAATATGCTTAAAATCTGTAGCTGTATTAACATTTTGTAAATTTCTAAATAAGACTATCTATTGAATTATTTATACTCCTGCATGTATAGTTCAGTGATGGTCAGTTAATTATGTGTTGTTAATAAATCAACAAACCACTTCTGTCCTGAACTGAGCAGGTTTTTCTCTGATATACTGACAAACTCTTACATTCTAACCACCAAATGTGATCATTACAGCCAGCAGCTGGGTACTCTAGTGCACATTCTGACAGGTAAAGCAACACCTATTTCATTAATTTATTTTTATGTGTGCAATTTTTCATAAGTTTTCCTCAATAGAGATTCCATAACCAAAAGAGAGGCTTATGGTACTAGTCCTGAAATTAAGGCCTGAATTCCCAAGGGCTATGTTCTAACCCCTAGCAAACCTCACTAAAACTCTAACACTGAGAGAAAGAAACACTACCACTCCAGTGAAACATTACTAACAGAAAGAGATACTGATTTGAAAGCTAAGTAATTATCATCATTAGGAATCTTCAAACCTTACAAGAAAAATCAAACAAATCCAGAAGACTTAAATGTTTTTTTCAGCTGTGAAACCCCAGCTAGAACCAAAACAATATTTTATTCACATTTCCTATTGAAATATTAGCAGCACAAGATTTTGAGGAACTAATGGAACTGGAGACTCACTTCCCTTCTTCATGATGTTATCCAGCAGCAGCACCTTCTTGTTTTAACACTTTGAGAATGAGTGGAACAGGGTATAACAAAAAATTACAATGTGGTGTAAACAATTATCACATCAGAATACTCAGTTCAGTCTTTATGGCTTCACCACAGTTAGTAAATGGGTTAATTAATAATAATTCAATAATAATAATTTAATCTCCTTTCACTGAATCTTATAACTCTTTCAGGAAATGCATTATTAGTGTTGTCGTTAGAGTTTACAGGTTTGTTTTCTGCAGAAAACTACATAAGTACAGAACATCTGAAAATCCAATATAAATTTATTCTATTAATAGTTTTGCTGTATCTTGCCATGAGAAACAAGAAATCGCTATGGAAAATATATGAAAGTCTGTAGAGAGCCTGACAGAGATACATTCAGATGATGACAGCAGGTGACTTTTATATGGATCCTTCTGCTTCTGCCCTGGGCTCTTTGACTCTAGTCAGATAATGACTCATTTCAGGGTTTTATTCAAGAGAGCACAATATGGGCTATTCACTTAAGAGTTGGACTTGATCCTTGTGTGTCCCTTCCAACTCAGAATATTCTGAGTTGTGAAATAATAATAATAATAATAGCTCCTTAAATTTCAGCTATGACACAATACAATTTCCTTAACTTACATGCAAGTTGACAAACAGTGAAGTTTTAAATGTGTTCATAAGGAAAAAAAAGCTGCCATATGCATTAAGTATAGGCTTTATACTCACTGTCTAAAAAACTTTTGAAAAAAAACTGATTCAGCGGTTGAAGGCCTTTTATCTATCTGGTAACAAGGATATATTTCACTCTCCTTAGTTCTTTCTGGACCTAAATGAAATTAGATAACTAAATTTAAAAGACATCTACACCAGTACAGTAAATTTTCTCTGTACCTTCCAATTCCAGTTCTCATCATCATGCTTGGTTAAATTTTTCTTTAGCAAAATACTTTTACAAATATAAACACTGTACAGTACAAAGTGTGTGTGTGTGTATATATATATATATAGTAACTATAGTAACTAAATCTTCAGTTTTATCATAATGGTATGGATAAGTGAAACATTATGAAGATAATAAGTATCTTGAGATACACATGGAGCTTCTGGAGCAGATCCAGCAGAGGATAAAAAAGATGATTAAGGGACTGGAGTGTAAGAGGAAACTCTGAGGGAGCTGGGCCTGCCTGGAGAAAAAAATGATTGAAATGATAGTCATCACTTCCACACTTAATCTCCTAATTCTCTGATTCTGTAAAAAGAACAAACTCATGTCTTCATTTAAAAGCAGATTATGTCTTATTCATTTAGTAAAAACTGGTTCAAAAAACCCAATTGTCTCAGGCTTTCCTCACATGCTGGGCTGCCCAGTACCTTGATCATTTTTGTGGCCTTTCTCTGGACCTTCAGCAGCCTGTCTATCTCTTCTCTGCATAGTGGGGATCAAAACTGAATACAGTGTTCCAAATGTGGCCTGAAAAGCAAAAGTCAGGTAGAAAAATGACTTTTTTTTTTTATCTCTGCTGGTGATATCCTCAATGAGGCAACCCAGAATCCCACTGGATTTCTTTTCTGCAGTAGCACACTGTTCACTCATAATAAGTTTGTAGTCCACCAGAACTACCAGGTCCCTTTCCACAGAGATGCTCTCCATCTGGGTAAATCCCAGCCGTGTTTTACTCCTGGATGATGTTTTCATATGTGCAAACCTCACGCTTGACCTTGTCGAATTTCACAAGGTTCTCATTAGCCCATTCTTCCAGTCTATCCAGGTATTCCTGCAGCTGGGTCTCCCTTCTTCAATCCACTTGGTATCACTGGAAAATTTTATCAGGATCCACTTGATCACATCTTCCAGACCAGTTATGAAGGTATTAGACAATGTTGGGCCCAATATCAACCTCTGAGATCCCATTTGTGACAGGTTGCCCATTTGAAAAGGAGCTGTTTACGCTTCCACTCTGGGTTTGTCTGGTCAATCTGTTCCCCACCCACTGGTCTAAACTGCAATGCATCTATCACTCTCACCACATGAGCAGAGAAGGTTACTTTGTCATACAGGATGATCAAGTGTTTCAATCACAATTTGCCTGTGGTGAATCCATGCCAGCTTGTCCTGATCATCTGCCTCTTCTGACTTGTGATAACCCCCCAGAGGATTCATTCTGTAACTTTCCCAGGGACAGAAATAAGACTGATGGGCCCAAAATTTCCTGGATCCTCATTTAAGCCCTTTTTTGTAGACAGGGATGATAGTAGTCTTCTTTCAGCCTTTTGGGACATCCTCTGCTCCCCACAGCTTCTAAATTATTATGGAGAATAGTCTCAAAAGAATGCCAGCCAGATCTCTTAGCAATCTTAAATGGATGTTTTTAGGTGCCATTAATTTACAGAGGTCAAGCTCCTGTGACAGCTCAGACATCAACACTTTTTTCACTGGCATGTTTCTGTGCTTGCATCAAGGTGGGTTTTTGTTGCCAAGGCTGGGAGACCAGCAATGCTGAGAAACACAGGGGTGAAGGAAGTATTGGGAACCTCTGCCTTTAGAGTGGTGATGTGACTAATTCACACCCTCTGTTTAACAGATAGCTTCCTAGCAATATTTGATATATTTTTCTTATTGTGCCTTATGTTCTTTGTTTATTTTGTCACTGTAGTGGAAGAATCATCACATAAGTCAGTCTGCTGAGAGAAATAAGTCATTTGTCAGAATGCCAATGGTTAGATGGTTGGAGTGAGGACAGAAATATCCATGAGAATTGCAGGCATTAAAACAATAGAAATCACAGTTCTGTAGTGACCCAATTACAGTAAATACTCTTGAGGTACTACCTGAGCTCACAAAGTACACAGTGAAGAAGTACTTAAAATCCCAGTATGAATATCAATTTCCTTAGGTACACACAAAATCAGTTTTCTAAATTTAATCTGATCATTCACATTCTGTAAAGCAATGGTCATTTACTGGAACATAGATGGACATAAGGTCAGCCTCTGCTCTCCAGTATAAAAGGAAGACACTTTTCAAAAGGCCAAAATCCTGATGGAAGAAATTGTGATAGTAAGATACAAGACAGCTGATAGCAAAAATATTAGAAACGCTTACTTAAAATTTTCTAGCTAGTGACAAATTATGTCATAATAGTATAATTGATTGTTGAATTATGCAGCTGCATTTTACTACTATCACAGAAGTTTGTGGAGCTTTTGCCCCACTTTATACACAAAAAACAAATCACACTTCATCAGACTTACCATATATACTCCTTCAGAAAGAGCCATTTACAGAAATATTGAGAGTGACCTCTTCTTTGTGTGGAGGTCCTGAATCACATAAACCAGATATTGCTGAAGGCTGAGAAGGGTGTAATTTCATTCTGCTCCCTACACTGTGAAATATAAAACCACTGGTGTCATGAAATCGAAGAAGTATAAAAATGAAAGTTCTTACTGATAGAAGCATGTGCAGTTTATATTAAATTAAGAAGGATGGAAACAGATCTGTGACTTTTGAAGTACATGAAAAACTACAGCACCACCAAAGCCACCAGCAGGTCAAGGGTGTAAATGAAAATAACTACTTTAGGGACAGACTGTTCAGGACCCATATTGAAAACCTGTGTGTCGCATATTTTCACAAAATCAATTTATTTCCAGTAACTTGGGAGCTTTAAGGTTTATGAAATATAGTTATAGCCCAACTGTCAGCAAAGAACGAGTTTTCTGAAAGTGGAAAAGCTATTGAAGGCTGTGCCCCTTCAAGATAAACAAAGAAACAAATAAAATTCAAAATTGTTTCCTTCCATACAAGTCTAATGTCTGTTTGGTGATAATTACCTCTTACAAAAAAATGGTTCTATTTTTATATATGTGCATGTCTATTTATAAATACGCGTGTGAATGAGTTCACAAGTACTGTACAAAGCACACGCACTTCTGTGGTCATGCAGAGTAAAATATCAGCATGGTTTAATGAAAAATATTTTACTTATTTTTCACAAGTTTTTTTTTAGAGAAGAGCCTAACATGATTGATAATATTTTGCAAAAGCCTAGTTGTATCTAATATGTTTTGATATTTTACATTTATTTCAAATTAATTAATAATAAATTCAAATTAATTTGAATTAAAAATAGTTTACATGAAATTATTTTTAGAAGGATATGTTAAGTATTGAACAGCTAAAATTGCATACAAATTAGGCAAACTGTATTGTGCAGTATTTATTGTTATGGAGGCACAGTCAGCAATTAAGCACTACTGAGTCACTCACTTCATTGAAAGGAAGCAAGGATGTATTAATTATTAAAGAGGTCTCTCACTATTTCTTAACACCTGCTTTGACTCAAACAACAGAATCAGATAGCAAATATTGGTTATGATTTGTGCAGATTTTGTTTTACTAGACTGGCCAATAACCCTATTTAGTATTTTTAAAGTCCAATGATATAACGTAATCTAAACTTTGTACCTTGAGACAAAAGTCACTGTCCAAATCAGTACAATTTTTTACTTAGTGAAAAAAAACAAAACAAAACAAAACAAAACAAAACAAAAAAAAAAACAAAAAAAAAAAACACAACCCCAAAAAAAATAAATAAACATGAAAAAAGTTTGGGAATATGCTCACTCTTACTCTCCAAAACCCATTTAGAATGCTGTCTATTACTTCACCACTCTTGCAATGTAGTTTTTTTTTTTTTTTTTTTAAATAGGAAGAGATCAAGGGATAGTCTTGCTGCAGCCTGGTAACGCAAAGGTCTGTATAATTAGAACCTTCAGAAGGAAGAAGTTGCCAAACAACTCTTTGCCTTTGATGGTCTCTTAGGGCTGTCTGCAGAAAATGGAAATAGCTTTTAGCTGCAAGATTTGGGGCACAGTGCAGCAGCTGAATTGAAGGTCTCAAAAATAGCTTATAAAGCCCTCTTTATGCCTGCTCCTTGTCTGCCTTGCTTGCTTCCTCTTAACTGTTCAAAACATTTAGCAGTTAAAGAAGGCAGTCAATAAGTGCAGACATAAAGACTCAGAGGAGGGAGAAGTATTCTCATGTACTAGCAGAGACTGGGATGGATTTATTTATTCTTGAATGGTGCTTCACATCAGGCAAATCAGAGAATCTAATAATAGTTTCATTCCAGACTATAATATATTCTCTTTGAACATTATATTCTCTTTGGACATTATATTTTCAAGGAAAAGTCAGGAAACCCTATTCACTGTCATTTATAGCATACTGTATACTCAGTTTCTACTGTTGTCCAGAGTGGGACAGGAAATTGAAAATAGGGCCAAGAAATGTCTTGCAGCAAGACTATATGTCTGCAAGTACCAGGAAAGCAGAGAACTTCCTTATTTCTGCAGTACATGTTCTTACTACTTTCTGAAATAGCCTCTCTAAACCTTAATCATACCTGAACCGTATAAGTCTGTATTTCTATAGCTGTTGTCAGTGGGAAATCCAATTTATATGTGATGAATATATGTATTCAACTACATGCATGTACACACACACACGTGTATGCATGTGCTAGCACTTTTTAAAACCTTTCCTACATATAATATTGACCTGAATATTAATTCCTAAATGGGATTCATTTAATCTTAACTACTATCAAAATAATGCAAATAATGTCCTCACCTGCAATTAATTCCAAGGAAACTGACAGTTAACAAAAGTTGTAAGGTAAACCAAATCACTATGCTTATGCCAGGAGTATTTTCTCCATGAAAGCTTGTGTTCAGAGAGTTAGGAGTGTTTCCTACTTCATGCATCTATCTGGTAAAGTTTTGCTCATTACATAATCAATATAGTTATCATTGTCAAGATTTATTGTTTCTAATATCCCACTGAAGTTCTACAATGAACAGTTCTACAATGCAAATATTTATGTATCACATTGATCTGCAGAAATCTGCAATAAAATTAATAGAACATATTTTCTTATAAACTAGAAGAAAAATAAGTACCATTCTGACATTCAGACAGGACAGCCAAAAGTGTATTCTCGTAAGTATTATAAATTTTATGCAATTTTGTCTCTCCATCATAATCAAAAATTGATGTTTCTTCCCATTTAAATGTTTTGAAAGCCTAATCTCAATGAAAATGCTTCTTTTTAATTTTTACATTCTCATTAAAATAGTTCCAAGAGAATTTTCTAAACTACATATATTTCTTTAAATATGAAATAAAAATAGCCTCTTGCAAATTTCATTAGATATAAGAAAATGAAATACTGTCAGCTTTTAAAGAGCTGAAGAACAGTAAAGCCAAAACTCACTGCTGAGCATCTATAGGAAATAGAATTTGTTACACCAGGTGTCATCTGCTTTTAGATACGTTAGAGAGCAGAAATCACTAAGAGCTATTTATTTTAAAAGATTAGAGAAAACAAGAGGAAAACGTGGAAGTGTGGCATACAATAACAGGAGATATCAGTTGTACAAAAAGCCTATAACAATACGGATTTATTCAAGTGTCAGTTAAAAGAATTAGGTCTATAAGAATGCAAAACTTTCAAATAATTCCCCATTTGATGGAAGATGCATGTACCTTTCTATTTTAAGGCAAAGAAAATAGAAAACCCAAGCCCCAAATCTCTATGTAATATTTGTTTTCTTTGTGAAATTCATATTGATTTTCTCTTGCTTTTGTTTGTCTTTGTATTTTGCAATTGCATCTTGGATTTCTACTTATTATTATGGGAAGAAATAAATCACACTGTTATGGTCCTATTGTTTACATCAACAACTAATCATCCTTTTCTGGAAAATAGTACTACTGAGGTTCCTTGCTGTGAAATTTCTATTCAGTTCCTGGCCAACACATTTGAATGCCAGCAGATTTGAATGTTTCTTTATGACAAAGAAACTACACCTCCCACAAGGCAGTGGGAAATAAAATAGAAAATAGAGTTTAGTATTGTGATTAAATAATAGAAACAGAAATGTCTTGGTTCCATTCAGAGACTGAGTATGTTTGGATATGCCAGACCAAAGCACAATAAAAAAGTTATTTTTTCCTCATATCCAAATAATCTTATCATAATTAAAAATGTTTTTAACATATGAACTTTGAATTACAATTGGGTTTGAAATACGCTTAAGAAAACATTCAGAACTTAGAGGCATAATGAGAATCTGAAATACCATATTAGATGTCTCTTAACCCCAGCAATCTTAAAGAATAAACTAAGAATGAAAGTGATGACAGTACCCACCCAAAGTTTTTTTATTCATCATCACTGAAAAGAACAACCAAATTACATTTTGTGACTGACAAATGAAATAGGTATCACAGATCATAGAGATGGCTTAGTAACTGTCAAAGTCAGAGGATATTGGATTGTCCATTGTCACATAAACACAAAATCATTTATTTCTGATAAATTGCTTAGAGCTTTTTAAAAACTTCATGACCACCTAGACACATATTTAGGGGCTACTCTTTCCTTTAAAATCAAGTTTGACTACATCAATTATGTGATACTTTTTTCTTTCTGATTTTCTTCAATGATTGCTGCTTACTTATTTCCACAGTTCCACAAGCTCTGCATAGATAAATGTGGCAGCTGGCCAAGCTGAAGCAGCTCTAAACCTGAGGCTGTGGGAAACCCCTTTCTAGTTGCGGCAAGTAGTAAATATTTGTGGAAGTTTGCATGCTAATGAAGTTGTTCCATATAAGGTTATGTTTTTATGATTGGTCAGTTATGTTGTACAAATATGTTTATGTTCCTCGTTCGAGTTTCTGATTGGACCCTTACGTCAGACCTACCCTATATATTTCCATGTTTTCCTCTGGGAAAAATTCTAGGTCTTCATTTGGTTACCCCCACAGAGTTCCCTTGGGTACAGTCACAGTTTTGGGGCAGAGTCCCTATTTTCTTTTATCCATTATTAAAGTGTTCTTTTTCTAGTGCCAAATGTCATTCTCGTTCCTAATTATTTTCTTGCCCTGAAGTCAGGGGTCCTAAAGGTTTGTCACAGCTACCCTCACTTTGACAGATAAAGATGGTGGAAGCAGTGGTTTTCTTTAGTAATAAAGTATTTAGTGTCATGATCTGGCAGCGCAATATCTGTCTAATGTGAGCGAGCTGTCATTTCTTTTGATCCCAAGTTTGTCTTACTAGCTTCAAACATCTTTTTTGGTGTTCGAAATTACTTCTGAGAAATTTTGGTAGCCAGTATCATTTTAATTCATCACATATTTCTTGTCTTCCAGTCAAAGAAAGCAGATACACGCTTGAAAAGACCATTGACATTCAGGTAATATGTAAAAATGATGGCTTTAATTCAGGCTTTAAAGAAAAATCAATTTTCCACTGACACATGACACAGTCCTAGTGTATATTTGGCTCATGCAATGACAGAGTTGACCTGAAGCCTAAGTGTATTTACTAGTTTTTGCTGCAATAAATTTTTTCACGGTAGCTGGCATGAGTCTGTGTTTTGGATCTGAATAGAAGACAGTGTGTAATAACACAGGTACGTTTTCATTTCTTCTGAGCAACACTCTTCCCGCCCCTAACAACACCCCCCAGTGAAGAGCCTTGGGGTACATAGGGAGTTGGGAGGGGACATAGCAGGGACAGCTGGCACCAACTAACCAAAGTAGTAATCCAGCCCTCATGACATCAGCATATAAAACTGGGTGTTTATATTTTTAAAATCACAAGGTTCTTTTTTCTCAAATTTGCCCTTCCAATTCACCCCTTGATCGCATCAAAGGGGAAGTGAGCAAGTGGCTGCATGGTGTGTATTTGCCAGCCTGGGTTAAAACACAACAGAATGAAGAAATGTATTGAATCTAGCCAGGATGAGGTTAACTTTCTTCAAAGCAGCCTGTGTGATGCTGCGTTTTGACTTTGTGACTAAACCAGTGTTGACAGCACGCGAGTGTTTTATTGGTGAACAGGACTAGCACAGAATCCAGGCCTTCTCTGTCTCCCACTCTGCTCTCACAGTGAGTAGGCTAAAGGTAGAGATTGAGACACAGCTGGGAAAGCTGACCAGAATTGAAAAAAGGGATATTTCATGCCATATGACACCATGCCCAGCAATAAAAGCTGGGTGGTATTCTTTCCAAAGAAAGAAACCACAGCTTACTAATTGGCTGTGCATCAGTCTACATTTTGGACAGAGCAAATGACTATCTTTGTGTCACTTGCTATTGAAAAATTCCCCCCTTCTCCTGCTCCTCTCCCCCCTCTTCCCCACTCCCTCACCCCCACCCCTCCCTACCCCCCCACTTTTCCTTCACTTAGTAAACTGCTTTTGTCTTGACCCACACTTTTTTCTCACTTTTCCTCTTCTGGTTCTCCTCAGGGTGAGGAGGAGTAAGCGGTTAGGTGGGTTCTTAATTATTGATTGGCATCAACCCACCACAGGAACAACAGCTTTCTAGTCAGTCCTCATTTCACATAAATTTATAGCAAAAGTTGTTTGTGTTTTAATATTAGAATAATAGAATGTTCAAATTACAGGTTAGCATTATCACATTCCAGACATTAATTAAAGCTTCTCATGGACAATATCTTAATTAGAATTCTGGTCTAAGATGTAAATAAGAGCTATAATAGCATACCATAGTAACAAGAAAGAACTCTATCACTGTTTGAAACAGAGTAGACCTACAACTGTTCCTTGCCCTTTCAAAACTAGGGCTTTTTTCTTACTTTCTAAAAATTACATTTCTTTCATTTTCCCCATCCTTTCTGACTCAGTACTATTTTCAATGATGTACTTCTGTACACAAATATGGAAATTGCATCATTGAAATAGAAGGCAGGAATGAAATGTCAATACTCTCTTTGTAACCAATGGTTAAAACACAACAGAATGGTAGGTTTATTCCTACCATGTGTTTCAATGGGAAGATTAAATGTCAAATATTCACAATTACGCGATGAATACATGACATTTTATATATTTGGTGGCTAAAGAAGGAAAAAAATATTCACTGGAATTATATTTTCATTGAGACTCCTGTACAAGTAAGAATATAATTAGTCTCAGTTCAAATAAAATTCACATAATACTTTGAGTATCCTAATACAAACTTAAATACATTGTGTGACATCTGAGAATGAATGAGTACCATGACTGAAGGGAACAGAAATGGGAATTTTATTTTTCTGCATGGATTTTTAGTGCTCAAGGAACTTGATTGACAACACTGGCAACTAAAATCCCTAGTAATATCTATGGAATATATATTGTTAATTCAGCTAACCTATACAGTTTACAGCTGTGGATCTCACATTCATATTCAATTTAGATAATTTTGTCTACATTCATACACTTAGAATCAGGAATTCTATGTATCTGTCTAATATTCTAGTTCAGGTAATTAAATAATTTTCATTTGGAGGAAAACAATGTGATAAATTGCTTTTTTACACTTGTCAACTACATATGATCACCTTTGACATTTAGTCATCAAGTAAACTGCCACTTCTTGGAAACATGAAGCATCTGCTCCAATTAAGAGTCTTGAAAATAAAAAAACTGAATAGGTGTGTCTTTTTAACTTTTCCCAAATTGCTATACTCTCCTTCATGTGTGCAGTAAAAAAGTTCTACGACTGTGGTAAGAAGCGTTCACGTTAGTACCAACAACAGGTTTAAGTTACAATATTTTTCTTGAAAAAAGCTGTAAACAAGTGTACGTTAGGCAAGGGTGCATTCCATCTACCCAGGACAATGCAATCAGCATTGTTACTGTGCCCTGGAGAGTCTGCAGTTGTGTTTCAAATCCATTGTGCTTGTTATGTAAGACCATATCTTGTTTTCTTCTTTTTATTACCTTGCTGATAATAAAGGTTGAATTAATGGTACTAATGTCTTGGTTCTTCAGAAAGCCAGTAAAACCTCTTGTAGTATAATCAGGTTTCAGAGATTATGCTTTTATAATGGAAACTTGAAGAATTTTTTATCAGCATTGTTTTTATAAAGATTTTCTTAAATCCAGGTGATTTTTTTTTAACATATTAAACTATGTTATGGGGCTGTACATAAATAATATTGAGAATCTTGGGAAGATTTGCATAATTTAAATGAGATTGTTGTCTTTGAATGGGAAAATCTAGTTTAATTCATGGCGATAAATTTTAATTACACACATCCACAGCTTTGGAACTTGAAATTTGACTCTTCATATAATTTATTGGTTAAAAAAACCCCAAGTATCTTTTTCACATAAAAGTATTTATTTTTGCATGATGAGTGGAAAGTATCTATAGATTCCTTCAAAAATATTACTGGATTTAATTTTGTTTATTCTGACCTGTTCTTTGATGACAGCATTGTTACTCTTTTGTTTAAATTTATTTTCTTGGAGAATTAAGACATCATGCAGACTGCAATCTTTAAAACTCATTTCACATATAGAGGATATATGTAATAAATATTTGAAATATGATCCAAAATGTAATTCCACATTTTAATTTTGATCTGCTCGAAAAAATTATTATTTACAACCAACACATTGGATGGCTGAGGTAAAAAGATGATTGATGACTTCATATGTCTTTCATTCCATGCAAAAAACACTTCTACAACATACAATAAATTTTAGACAGGAATACAGTGTGGAACATCATTCCCTGCATTTTAACTTAGTGACTCCTCAAAACACTCATGAAAACCTGTATTAGCTTTCTAATTATGATTTTGTAAAAGTGATGGACACAAAATTGCTGGATAATGCTGAGCACTGAAATTTCATCAGTGACATTATAATGATGGAGGGTACTATTATGTAAGTTGGAAGATTTTGTTTAAGTGGAATGAATTGGGAGTGTGTGTTGAATCCTGGAAACATATAATGACACATTAAAGATCATTTATTTCTAAACCTCCTGCCGTGGGTAGACACCTTCCACTAGACCAATTTGCTGAGAGGCCCATCCAATATGGCATTAAACACTACCAGGGATGGGGCACTCACAGCTTCTCTGAGCAACTTGTTCCAGTGCATCACCACCCACACAGTAAAGAACTTCTTCCTAACATCTAATCTAAACCTGCTTTCTTTTATTTAGAAGCTATTTCCCCATGTCCTGTCACTACATGCCCTCATAAAATGTTCCCTTCCATCTGGTTTGCAGGCTTCCTTCAAGTACTGACAGCCACAATAAGATCAGCAGGCAGACCTTTCCAGACTGAAAATTCCGAATTGTCTCAGCCTTTCCTGGCAGGAAAGTTGCTCTATCCCGCTATTCAACTTGGACAAGTTGATGTCCTTCCTGTGCTGGGGACCCCAGAACTGGATGCAGCACTGCAAGTGGAGTCTCATGAGGACACAGTAGAGGAGCAGAATCCCCTCCCTCACTCTGCTGGCCACACTGCTCTGGATGCAGCCCAGGGCTCATTTGCCTTTCTAGGCTGCAAATTCACGTTGCCAGATCATATCCGGCTTCTTATCCACCAGCACACCCAGGCCCTTCTTGGCTGGGCTGCACTCCATTTTGTTAATATATATAATAACATATATATAACATATATAATAAGTGCACCATTGATACTAGACAGACTAGTCAGTGGTCATGACTGTCAACAGTTTCAGATTAAAAGTATTCAATATAAGGCATTTGAATTAAAAAAAAATGAAACTGCATTATCTGCTCTGTTTCATCTCAAATAATTCTAAGGTTTAGGTTCCATGTTAGTCCGAAGTTATTTGAAATAGTTCAGAGAAGATTAGATGAATATTTGATGTGCCTTGAATTCCAGTTATGAAATAGTTGCAGGTTGCACATACTCAGCTTTGTTTCACTGTGAGCTCAGTCTTCCCATTCAAAGCTGACATTGGTAAAAACTAACACATTCTGTTTGGTTTGTGGTCCAACCTATTCAATTCCAGTAGACTTCTGTCTGTCACAATATGGATGAAAATGCAATTCACTTCACTGAGTCTGGTTCCTGCATTTTGTTCCTAACCTTTTCCATTCCTGCTTATACATGCATAAATGTATTTAATATAGTGAATCCTGGTTCTCAATATGTTGAGAAGCATGTTTTACAAATCATTTAAATCTTCTCAGACTAGCACTTCATGCTACAGGAGTGTAAATGCTACAGTTTTTATGGGATGCACAAATTATTTATGGAATATTACATGTGGATCTTCAACTTAATCCAGCATGATTCTCTACTTCATTGTATACTTGGGAAGAGAAGGAAGAGGCAGGCTATAAACAATAAAAGGATAGTCAGGGATTGCAGAGATTGGGAAAGTGGAGAAAAGTGGTTTGATACAAATAGGATTATACTACAAAATTTGAGAAGTCAGGTCTATTAAAATGCTGTTTCTTAGCAACAAACTGATTAACGACATCTTTATGATTTTCAAAAACAAAGTAAATGTTCATTTTTTTTTCCCTAGGAAAACTATACACTTTCTAGCAAGAATTTTAAAAAACTTATCATGTTTTACTTTTTTTAAAAAAGAATTTCTTTTATGAAAAAAATCTTGCCTAATGGAATCATACCATTGTGAATATTTATACTAATTTCCCCAAAAATTGTGGGATATTTTCTGTTACCTGCCAATCAACAAATTTGTAGCATATAGTTATGTGGGCTGTTGGGGTCCTTTAAGTAATATATATGGACACTTCTTTTTCATTATTTAATCTTAGAGCAGAACATATAACTGAGATCATATAATATACTGGTTAGAAATGCATGGTCTGTTCATGTCAGAAAAAAAATGTAGATACTATTGGAAACATTCTATGCCTTAAAACAGTTAAATTCATTTAATGGATAAGTAAATTTTTCATAAATATTGTGTAAAGCAAATACTATATGCTCGTCTATTCTCACAGCCCTTTGCTCATTACTAAAATAAAATGACCTGCTTTTATCTTTATTTGTATTTGATCCTGATCACTCCATCTAATTATTTCTTCTCCTTACAGATTTTTGATACACATCATTCAATTCCTCTCTGTTCAAAAAAACAATAGTGTATTATGTAAACCAAGATTTTTATTTTCTATTTTTCAGTTTCTTCCTAGAAAATATTGCAACATGTTCCTATTTCAGATTAATTCCTAACTGCTTTTGGTTGTGGCAAAGTTGAAATTTATAGCATTCATGCCTTTTGGGTTACTCTTGTTTTTCTCTCCCTTCTTTCTCCTATATGCAGAGACTGAAATATGGTTCATGGCTTAACCATTATTATGAAGGAGTTTTGGCCGTTGTGGCAAAACTGTATAAAAAAGCTACAGCCACTGAAGCCCTCCCCTCCCTGAAGGTGCCTCCTAAGGAGAACTTGGGATGGTGAGTTAAGCTACCTAAGGGAATATGAGATGAGACATTATTGTTCAGTCATCACAGGTCTAGGAAAAAACAAACCTGGCTGAGGGAGAAGAGTGCCAAACAAGAAAGCCAAACCCAGAAGCTTTGCTGAGGGTCATCTCTGACTGGGTTTGGGGTAGGGGAGGCCATAGCCCACAGACCCATTTACTGAGGGCAGGTTTGCACAGACTCCCCCAGAGTGGGGAGGAGGAGGTTTCAGGTGTGAAGTCACCTCTGGTCAGAGGCAGTGAACACTCATCCTCCATTATAAAAACTGGATCAGTTGTAAACACCCCCACCCTGGGAAGGCCACATCCACAGGACATTAACATGTGAGGCAGCTAAGGGGTGCTATAACCCATCAAAGTCCCCCAAAAGTGCTACCCAGGCTCATTCCTGAGGCCTTGCACCACAGGATTGCACGTGAGGCAAAGTTGTGCAACTGACCCAGACTCTGTTGAAAGATACAGTGTCAAACTTCCCTCCCCCAGGGGAGGTGTCTGGGCATTTCCACCTGGCCTGAACATATATCTGTTGACTTCTATGTTTTTCTTCACCACCAAACAGACCACCTAGAGAGGATCAACAGAACATCATTGGGATCCACAGAGTGGTGATTTTTTTTTTTTTTTTAATCTGGCTCTGTCACTATGTATCTTTCTGTTCCCCCACCTCTTTTCCATTTCTTTCTCTTCCTTTTCCTCTCTCTATCATTTTTACTATTAAATAAAATCCATATTATTGACTCTGGCATATGGTCTCATTTGTACCTTAATTTGAGCAGAGACATTTCTAATACTTTTAATAACTAAACCAAAAAAATAATTTACTAGTATTTGTTGCTCATTTTTAAAAATCATGAATAGTCATTAAAACATTGGCATATTAGCCTAATGAAGTAATAGAATATTTGTTATTAAGAATGTCATTCTTTCTTGCCACGTTCTGAAACCTCCAAAATCTCCCCCAAGTAAGCTTCGTGTTTGTTTAGAGTAAAATCAACTTTCAGTTTCTAAAGGGATAATCATAGAAATACAAGATAAAGGTAAATAATGTAAATAAATGCAATGACTACTGCAAGTTGTTACTGCCCTTATTTCAAAAATTCTATTGCTTTCACATACTTTTTTTTTTTTTTTTTTCCCCATGTGATTAGATGGTTTGCTCTTGGCATTCGTTCCACATCTCTTGTACTCTAAAAATATGTATCACAGTTTTCAGGAGTTGAATGACTTGGAGCTTTTATTTGTCATTTACGGTACAGAATCTTCACAAAGTTTATTAGCTTGTGGGGGTTTCTGAGCTCTGTAGTATATTCTGGGCCCAAGATTACTTCCAGTAGAAGACTATCCCTTTCATTTGTGACAGTATCAGCCTGTTAGCAAGACATACAGTAGTATAAAATACCCTAGGATGCCTATTAGCCCTCAGAGTGAAGACATAAAGCTGACATGTGTTAATTTTGCCTGCCAGTTTGCATCAGTTGGTAATGAATGGATGTGATATATTGTGGTGACATGAAGACAAGCATTGGAGTTTTCTATCAATAGACACTTAATCTGCTTTCTTTACAGTTTAACTGAACAGATCCTCCTTCACTTTTCTCATCTAGAACATGATAACAGGAGTGTTAACATCACTCAATAAAAAAAATGCCATCAAAACTCAGAAAACAGGAGAGCATTTCTTTTTTCAGTTCATATGGGCCATTCTGTCCAGGGACTTCCTAGAAAACACAGCAGTGTAAAACATGACCTCTTTATCGTCTCCCCCATATTTTAGATCACTTGCTTCTATCTAAAGATATACACTGTCTTCAAAAGTGCTTTTTAAAATGCAGCCTCAGAAAGTTACAAGCACAGCTCTTGTTTTATGCATGGCATCTAATTTCTTTGACACCTTTTTAACATTATTATAAATGTATATAAATATCATTATATTTTAAGTACCTTTTTAGATTATGTTTACTGCAATATTTTGACAAAGAGTAGATTGAGCATCTTTGAAAATCTGTTTGTTTATTTTCCACTGAGTGGCTTTTCTAACTCAGAATCTACTAAAACCCAACATAATTTTGCCCTAAGCACAAAACTTTCATGAATTCCAGCTAAACCCAGGCCTCTGTAAGTCAGGACATTATCTCTAGCCTTTTTGTCTCCTTGATGCAATTGTAAAAACCCATCATATTACCACTAAGGTCTTTGCTTGCAAATAATTTTATCTGTTTTATGGCCTTTATTTGCTTTCAACTTGCAAGATTTAATGGACTGTAGACTCTTATTTTCTTGTCTATTCTTATTTTTCGTATCCGCCCTCATTCATCTCCTGACATCTACTTGCTTCAATGCTTCCTTTTTCCCTAGCTATCCCTTTTATTCTTCTACAAACTATTCCTTCCCTTTTGTTCTTTCGCTGAAGTGTTTTATATTATAACTATGTGAATTCAGTAAATTCTCTGCATGTAATACAGAAAAAGGAGGTTAATTATTTTCAGTTACATAGCTTTCTTGTCTCAGTTTCCTTACAGTAAGGAACTGGGGAATTGATGATCAAATATTCACATCCACTGCCTGTTCAAATACAGCTGGACTTGTAGGCATTCCAGAATTAAACAGTTTGTGAACCTCCCAAAGATTAATTCTGTAAGAATAATAGTCTATCAAATATTTTTTTCCTGTCTAAAAATGATTTCATGAATTAAGATGATCTACAGATCTGCATCTGTATTTAACAAGAGACAATGAAGCTATGTGGCATATACTGAAATATTCAATGAAGTAAAATTTGACTTGTGTATTTACTCAAATGGACTGAGTGTATTTATATTCCTGTATGGCTATCTGTATAGTATTACTAGTATTAATAATATTAAATATTACATGATTTCAGAATGTAGACTACATTTAATACCTAAATATATGCAAAAGATTGTAAGGGAAGTCTTACAATGCAGAGTATAGGTACTCAGATTTAAGTACCTTTAAAAAGCTAATACCTGTTTTCCAAAGAGGTTAGGTCTCCTGAGTTAGGTAGAAAATAATGGACAAGAAATTGTCCAGTTCTGAATCCATCTTCCATATTAGATATATATGCAAGAGCCTCTATTTTAATTGAAATATTTCTCACCAAATTATAAAGGTGAGTTCTGTGATATTTTCATCTAGGAATATCTACTCATGAAGGAATATGACTATTTACCTCTTTTTGTTGCCAGACACGTTTGTGGCGAAGTAGATTCTTCCAGGAAGGATCAGTCCTAAGATTTGGTCTTCTCAATATTGTCTGATTTAGTCTCCATAAAAGAAGAGACACTTTTTTTT